>PVKM010044640.1:0-12176 GCA_004027735.1 Carollia perspicillata | reverse complement strand
GTCTGTTTCGGTGATGTGGTAAGAAGTGTAGGGATAGGTTTTGAGCTCTTTGGAAATAACAGTGATAGTGTTTATTGTTGTTTCTCATGAATCAGTACAACTTTAAACTATTTGCAAGACTTTACTAAATTATAAAGTAAAAAAGTCTTTGTGGACTATTCTACAATAGTTACTTCAATAATGGAGAGCTTTGTATGTTTTATAGGAAAAAAAACACTTAGCCCTTTTTTACATTTGCTAATTGAATTGCCTAGTACAGTAAAAACAAACAAACAAATGAAAACAGTGCATATATATAGCCATTAACACAAACACTACTTGAAAGGCTGTACAACCTCTGGACAAATTTTCAAATGTGCCTTGGGACAGGGTCACCAGATAGCACTTGTGGGGTGTGTACTGCACAGTTGTATGTGGTGCTTCTTGTCTTGGGGAACTGATTATAAGCTGCTGCTTTACTGTGAATCAGTTCATATGATTAGGCAAAACCTCCTGTATCTATGTAAGAACTGGGCACAATATAAGTTCATTGGCTTCAGAGTTTCCAGGTATCTTTCTCTAAGTTTTCTGTGAGTGACTACAATATTTTCTGGGCCCCTAAAATGTTCCATCCTTGTTTAACATTTCCCCGGGAATTTTCTTTCCATCTTAGAATACTCTCTAGCCATCCTTTGGTAAGCAATTCGTCATGGTGAGACAGGGTGAAATTAGAAGTCAGACCAGAAGTGATGGTTTCAGAGTCCACATCTTTGGAGGGAGCTAAGAAAGCAAACTTAAAAAGTTTATAATGAAGACTTCCAGCCAAGATGGAGGTGTAGGTAGACACACTGTGCCTCCTTGCACAACCAAAATAAGACAACAACAATTTAGAAACAAAAACAACCAGTACTGACAGAAAATTGAACTGTATGGAAGTCTGACAACCAAGGAGTTAAAGAAGACACATTCAACCAGAAGGTAGGAGGGGCGGAGTCTGGCAGCTGGGTGCAGAGGGGTCGCAGCAGAGGGGTCACAGCAAAGAGATGGCTGGCGGACCCTGGGCGTGCAAGGTGGTGGCTGGCGGACCCAGAGAGGCAGTGCATTGTGGAGGGGCGTGGGGTGCAAGGCTGCTGGAGGAGCGGGTGGTCCCACATTCACGCTCAGATAAACCAGGTGAAACTGGGGAGCGAGACAGACTGCGGCCCAGGGTCCCAGCGAGGGGAAATAAAGTCTTAAAACACTGATTGAAAACACCTGTTGGGGTTGAGGTGCCAAGAGAAACTCCTAGCCTCACAGGAGAGTTCATTGGAGAGACCCACAGGGTCCCAGAACATACACAAGCCCACCCACATGGGAATCAGCACCAGAAGGGTCCAGTTTGCTTGTGGGGAGCGGGGGAAGTGACTGAAATCTGGAAGAGAGCAGAGCAAGGGCCATTGTTCCCTCTTGGCCCCCACCCCCACATACAACATCACAACCCAGCTATTGGGTTGCCCTGCCCTGGTGAACACCTAAGGCTCCTCCCCTCACTACATAACAGGCGTGTCAAGACAAAAAAAATGGCCCAAACAAAAGAACAGATCTAAGTTCCAGAAAAAATACAACTAAGCAAAGAAGAGATAGCCAACCTATCAGATACACAATTCAAAACACTGGAGATCAGGATGCTCACAGAATTGGTTGAATTTGGTCACAAATTAGATGAAAAAATGGAGGCTATGCTAAGTGAAATAAAGAAAAATGTACAGGGAACCAATAGTGATGGAAAGAAAACTGGGACTCAAATCAATGGAGTGGACCAGAAGGAAGAAAGAAACATCCAATCAGAAAAGAATGAAGACACAAGATTTCAAAAAAATGAAGAGAGACTTAGGAACCGCCAGGACATCTTTAAACGTTCCAACATCTGAATTATAGGGGTGCCAGAAGGAGAAGAGGAAGAGCAACAAGTGGAAAACTTATTTGAACAAATAATAAAGGAGAACTTCCCCATTCTGGCAAAGGAAATAGACTTCCAGGAAGTCCAGGAAGCTCAGAGAGTCCCAAAGAAGTTGGACCCAAGGAGGAACATACCAAGGCACATCATAATTACCTTAGCCAAAATTAAAGATAAGTAGAGAATATTAAAAGCAGCAAGACAAAAGGAGAGAGTTACCTACAAAGGAGTACCCATAAGACTGTCAGTTGATTTCTCAAAAGAGACCTTACAGGCAAGAAGGGGCCTACATGAAAGGCAAGGACCTACATCTAAGATCGCTCTATCCAGCAAAGCTTTCATTTAGAATGGAAGGGCAGATAAAGTGCTTCTCAGATAAGGTCAAGTTAAAGGAGTTCACCATCACCAAGCCCTTATTATATGAAATGTTAAAGGGACTTATCTAAGAAAAAGAAGATAAAAAACATGTACAGTAAAATGACAGCAAACTCGTGATTATTAACAACCACACCTAAAACAAAAACAAAAACAAAAACAAACTAAGCAAACAACTAGAACAGAAACAGAACCACAGAAATAGAGATCACATGGAGGTTTAGCAACAGGGGAGTGGGAGGAGGAGAGAGGGGGAAAAGGTACAGAGAATAAGTAGCATAAATGGTAGGTAGAAAATAGACAGGGGGAGGGTAAGAATAGTATGGGAAATGTAGAAGCTAAAGAACTTATAAGTATGACACATGGACATAAACTAAATGGGGGAATGTGGGTGGGAGGGGGTATACAGGGTGGAGGGGAGTGAAGGGGGGGAAATGGGGCAACTGTAATGGCATAATCAATAAAATATATTTTAAAGAAAGTTTATAATGAAACAAAGCCGGAGAAGAAAATCAAACAACCACAGGGCAGTTAAGGAACTTTCTTTACACATTCATGAAATATTTGGACAATTCTACAGACTCCTCAGGAAAAACCAAATCATTGTAAGTCAAAGCATGTTATTGCTTTTAGGCAACTAAGTTACTCTGAGTTTTATAATCTTGTACATAGAAGTGACTTACTGAAATAATGTACTAAAAAGAAAATGTCTCACCAACAATTTATCCAATTTGTTGGTACAGTGTCAGTTTGAGTTCCATAAAGAGCAGAGTGTTTCTGTGGCGCTCTGATCCCCTTACTGCCTCTTCTTTCTATTAACACTGACAAAAGCGGAACAATGGTAAACACGTATTTCCAGTTCAGCTATCAGCTGAGGCCACTGGGCAACACGGCACGTGTTGAGTAACTGTATATTCAAAGCTGTAGTTATTGCTTTGCATTTTCTGACAGACTCCAGAGGGAGTTATAAATGAAGGACCTCTGGCTTGGGAAAAAATTTGGAATTCGACTTGAACAGAAATTTCATTATAATTTAAGAACTACTAAATTCAGATTAGATCAATCTCAATGTGTGGCTATCAAAAAGAAAATACATACTTTGAAACTGAAAAGAGCAGCAAATACGGTAATGTTGAGTAGATAACTCACAGGAGTCTGAGTTATGAATGGGAAGAGAAATTTGCAATGGGGGTGTGATACATCTCGTCTCGTTCCTACTGATCGTTCATCTACTCAGAGAGAAACAGGGCAATGACCCCCGTTCATTTCTGCCAATATCGGAGGGGAGAGTAGGGCTGCTGGACCAGGTTTTTAAACTACCATGTCATTTCTTAGAATAAACTCTTTATTACTCTTTTATTGAGAATAACAAAGAAAAGAAACCTTGTTATCCAGGAAGGAAAGAAGAAAGAAGATAGCTTCTGGGTAGCTTTTTCTTTCGGAAGATATTTTCTCCGAGGATTACCCAGTTGTTTGTAGAAGTAAAAAGAAAACAGCTGCAACACTAATGGTGGCCTTAAAGTCATTAACAATTATTTTTACAAAGTCATTAAAGGTACACGATGTTAAGGCAGCATTATTCACAGTAGCCAAAAAGTGGGAGCAACCCCATGTCCATCAGCAGATGGATGGATAAACAACACGGAGTGTATGTAGACAGTGGGATATGTTTCATCCTTAAAAGACAGGGAAATTCCGATGTGTCACAACATGGAAAATCTTGAGGACATTATGCCAAGTGAAATAAGTCACAACAAAGGTAAATGCTGTATGGTTTCACGTACCTGAGATCTCTGGAGCAGGCAAACACACAGACACAAAGGAGGATGCCAGCGGCTGGAGGACACAGGAAGCTGGGAGTTGTTGGATGGGGATGGAGTTTCAGTTTTGCAAGATGCAAACACACTGATTGCCCAACCATGTAAATATGCCTAATACTACTGAACTACATTTGACAATGGATGAGAATAATAACCTTTTATTTTGTATGTATTTTACTAGAATTAAAAACTTAAATGTCAATGAATAATTCTAAAAATTATGAAGGACTGAAATTGCAAAGTATACTTAGAAATAGTCTGAATAATATTTTTAAAAAGTCATTGAGATTCTTAGTTTCCAATGGGACATTACTAGTCTAGCAAAACTTCATAGATGTATTGTCCAAAGCTGAGTAAACAACCCCAAAGGTGTCCAAGTAATGACCGTGAATTCCCAATGGGGGTTCTTTCTTCTCGGGAAAGTTTGGGAACTGCCAAACTATAAACATCCTACTGCGAGGAGGGTTGACATGTTTAGGTTTATTCTTGGCATCGGTGAAATTCCAGTAGCTTAATTTTCTATAGTATTTGTGGAAGCTATACAGTCTATGAAACGCCTATCTGTTTTTAATAATGATGTGAAACAAGGGGCTCATAAGACCCCGACACCCACTGCACATAAAAGGGAGTAAGAGTGAAAAAGTCGCTAAATCGCTTGGTCGAAGTTACTTTTCTCTCTTTACAAACCGCTTTCCTGAAAACTCTGTCCTACGCGTATTGTAACAAGTTCTGCCTTTTTCTTTTCATCCCTGGCTCTTGCCCGTCAAACCCACAATTTGGTCAACGACCTTACATGCTTACTGTTGGTTTCTAAGGGCTTGGTTTTCTTAGGAGCTAGAAGCCAGACCATGAAATATGAAACTTTTATCTCTTCCCTACCTGTTGTCATTCTATTCGATGTAGGAAGTCCTCAGAAACAGAAGACTTTCCTCCAAGGAGGAGTTTGAGGGTGAGGAAGGTGAGTCGCGGCAGTACTGGTTTGTCAACAGCGTACCTGCTGAGCCCTGTTCCCAGAGTGCTGTCAAAGGACATCTGGCTGCCTAGGCAGCTGGCCAATCAAGACTCTTCCACACGTATTTTCTTATATTACTTCTCTGTTTTCTTTGTAATTGTTTGGGTAACGCTGACTGCATTTGCTCATAAAACTTTTTGTTTGTGTATTTTTCTGCCCTTCACCTTCCTTCTCCTCTTTTTCCTCTTTCTCATTTTTCTGGCTTATTCTTTATTTCTTATGCCACTGTCCGAAAGCTTCTGGCAATGAGTTCAGTATTTTTCACATTTTGGTGGCTAGCAACATTGATCTTTCATACGTGTGATTTTTGGGATAAAAGTAACATGGACTGTTGCTTTTCCACTGCCCTCCCAGACCTGCTTCTGTATCTTATTTGTTACTGCTTTTAGGAAAATGAGTGGAGAGCTAGGCTGACTCTAAGGGTCAGCAAGGATGAAGTGTTCTTTCTACCAAGCCCCAGATCAAGGGACATTTCCCTCCTTGGCTGTTTAACATTCCCGGTGAGGTGGTTTCTGAGTGGTGGGAGGGGGGAGGGGAGAGAAGGGAGGAGAGAAGCACAAGGCAGGAGTTTATAGGGTTATGTCAAAACTTGCTTTTAGGCAATGAAATTAAGTACTCTAATTAGATTTTGTAATCTTGTATTTAGAGGCGAGTTACTTAAATGATGAACTGTACTGAGAGAAGAGAGTTTACCGACAATTTAGCCAAGGAGCTTTCTCATTCTCCTGGGAAGAACCGTGTGGACACACTACTTGCTGTTGGCTGCATTCTCTCTCCCTTCTCCCGAGCACACGGCTGGCTGCATGCGTGCTTGCAGTGAAAAGGGGAGAAGTGCTGAACTCCAGGCTCGTTCTTTTAAATGGGTAACAATTGTTTGTTTCCTGAAAATGTTGTTGATTCTCAAGCAAATGTGCAGAAGGCTCATGACAACTGAGCATAGTAGGAACAATATTTTCCACCAGCAGATTTTGTAATCAGTAGAACTACAGGCCTCCTGGGAGAGATGAGGCATTCTTTTCCTTCTTTGAGTGAATCTGGGCTTGTTTGTCAAGAATAACAGAAGGAATATCCCAAGACATAAAAAGATTTGGATTACAGTAGGTTGAATGGCGCCCACCCTCCCACCCCCCCAAAAAAGATATGTCCACATCCTGGAAACTGTGAACGGCATCTTACTTGGGAAAAGGTCTTCATAGATGCAATTAAGTTATAGACCTCAGCAAGAGATCATCCTTGTATTAACCAGGTCAGTCCCAAATCCCATGGCAAGTGTCCTCAGAAGACAGGCATGGAGGAAAAGGTCATGCAGAGATGGAGACAGAGACTGGCATTATGTAGCTATAAGCCAGGGACCACCTGGAGCCAAGAGAAGCTGGGACAGGCAAGGGAGAATTTTCCCCTGGAGCCTTTGGAGGGAGTGTGGCCCTGTGGAATCTTCATTCCAGCCTTCTGGCCTCCAGGGCTGTGAGAGAGTCAATTTCTCCTTTTAAGCCACCAAAGTTGTGGTACTTTGTTACAGCAGCCCTAGGAAACAAATTTAGATCTCTTCCTTAAAAGCACTAGAATCTTATAAGTCAGAACTCTTCAGGGAACAGGTATAGCATTTATTAAGAACCACTGTGGCAGGCACTGGCTAGCTGCTTAACTTCAATGGTTCCTAATTTTTTAAAATTAGTTATATTTATTGAGGTGACATCGGTTAATGGTAACATAAATTTCAGGTATACAAGATTATAACTTGATATTTGGTATACTGTTTTGCACACTCACCGGTAAAAGTTTAGTTTCCACCTATCAGCATATATTGGAATCCCCTTACTTAATTCTCCCCATGGTGAACAGATGGGGAGCTGGGTGAGAATCCTGGCAAAGGGCAGCTGGGAGAGGAGCGAGGCTCTGGCTCTGGATTCGGTCTGGGTTTGCCCTGGCTAAGGAACTCCGCGGCTCGGACTTGATTTCCTCAATTGGAAAATAGGAATGATAACAGAACTTCACACAATTTCTGGGAAGATTAAAAAGTATAAAGTATTTAGAGTGATGCATAAGAAGGGCTAAAGGAATGTTCACTGTTATGATTATTACACACTATGCTAATATACAATTGCTAAGGCAAAGAATAAAAGAGAATGAGATTTTTTAAAGGCAGAACAAGTGAACTTTATTAGTTATTACATTAGAAGTCACTTTCAGGGAGATTTTTGTTCGGAATATTTATTCAGTTCTGGTGTGGCTGTCATAAAGGAGATAAAAATATATATATTTGCTCATTACAGAGATGGGGCTCATTAAGTGTTTGTACCTTGCTATTGTCAAAGGCAAGGAGGAAATAATACTGGTATTCAGTCCTGGATTCTCCCACTCCAAAATGATCTATCACACCACACTGCCTCCTATAGCAATGCTTTCTGAATGCTAAGTATCTAAGAAGTATTTTTTGAATTAGTAAAATCAAGCCTTGTTATCAATAACTTTAAAGTAATATTGGAGCTGCCCAAACTATTTTGAAATGAAGAAATTATTGTCAACCATTTCAGAACCATAAATCTCTTAAAAATTATAGCAAAAGGGAAAAATTAAGAAACAGTCATTCAGAAAATAAATCTATTTCTTTTTGTTCACACCCACTACTCTTTTTTCCACTTGCTGTAGATTTAATAAAAATAGGAAGGCAGCTAGTGGTAATGTAGTTTTTTTAAAAAAATCTATTTCTCTTTTTTCTTTCTTAAAAATAAAAGAAACAGAAAGAAAATGAACATCCTAATATGAATACTGACCATCCTCACTTTCATTGTTAACATTTTTAAGTAAAAGTTTTTATTTATTATATTTCTCTCTTAATTTGTCCCATCTGGTTAACTAATGACTTATTAACACATTACTCCTCTCTTGCATCAAAGGTCTTCCAGAATAAGATGCTGCTCCATTTAAATAAAAGATGAAGGATGCAGAAACAGAAGCAGCCTTTAACTAACAGACCCATAAATAACATAGTAGCTGGTGCTATGCAATCCTGACACTGGCACTTGCACTGGAATCAGCTGGAGGTTTTTAACCTGGAGGCCAAAACTTGGGAGGTGGGGTGAGGGATGTCTATGAACTCCTTGAAATGTTTGCAAATTTTGCACAGTCTTCTGCATAAACTGCAAAAGAACCTATAATGAATGTGAGCTAAGAACCAGTGTTTCAAGGCCTCATTACTAAAGCTAAAATTGCCACACTTTCCTCCTTTGTGTCATCTTAAATGCCATTACAATATCAAGTGCATAATAAAGGTTTGTTGGTTGCTTAAGTGAGAACCAGAAGCTTCATCTTGTTAAAGATGTTGTAATCAAAAGGGTCAGATTTCTAGAAGCAAGACTCCATGAAATAATCAGAAGAATTTACCTGCCTAAGAGGGTCCAGGTTTGAATTCTTGTCTGTGCCCTTCTGCAGAATGATCCTGGGTTACTTCTCCTCTCTGAGTTGCTGTTTCTTCATCTGTAATGTAAACATTTGAATAAACCCAAAGATACCTTCAAATTTAAAACATGTTCCTTGTAAAAGATTATTAAACCTATTAGGTAGGTGTTCTCCCACAACATTTTAGAATGTATAATAAATACAAGGCATGACAACCTAGCTTTATTTAAAAATTATTTTTAGAAAAGGTAACATTTTGAGGACACCCGCCTGGCTAGTGACTTCCCAATATACAGTAAGGACCATAAGGTGTCATATTACCACCTACGGCAAGGTTGAGAGGGCGCCCCAGGTGGGACAGAGAGAGGAGGCGAAGTGCCCCGCCCCTTGCTTCTGTCCGAGCAGCCTGCTTGGGGTCTTGTTTTATATAGTGCTCTTCTGGGTAATATTTTGTTTGTAGAAAATGTTTCTTGATTTTAATTAGTCTCTGTTGATATCCATGGAGAAAACAAGAAAAAGTAGATTATGTTAATCACTGAATTTAAAAATCTGTCTTTAAAAAAAGCACTGGAACAGGAACCCTAGGGCTTGTTTCTGATTTTGTTATTTATTAGCTTGTCACATTAGGCAAGTCAGACAGTCTCTCTGAATTTCTGTCCTCAGATACAGAATGATGATAGTATCTTATTCACAAGAGAGTTGTAAGAATAAATGAAATAATTTTTGAAAGTGTTTTGAATTGGGAAAGCATCGTAAAGATGGTGAGTGGGTCTTTAGTGGGGAGCCCGAGGGCTAGGTACTTTCTCCGGACCCTTGTAGCATTTTTGTCCACCTGAGCTAAGTCGCAGAAAGTATGAGATCAAATTGCAGATATACCCAAGTTACGGAGTGGAGTTCTAAAAGACCAGACTACAGAATGACTAAGGGTAAAACTTCTGAGGAAGTATAAAGTCTTGTTCTTTACTTTGCAAAGTCAATTGTCCAAGGGCAAAATAGGAGAAAACGTGGCCTATGAGCAGTTTAAGTAAAAAAGACTAAGAAGGGAATTGTACTTGACTGCAAGTTCATTATGGGTCAGTAGTGTTGTGGTATGGTTGGCAAGTAAACAAATGAGTGATCCAGTCATCCCAGTTCATTTGGGTTGTCACAACAAAATACCACAGTCTGGGTAGCTTATAAACAACAAAAATTTATTTCTCACATGTCTGGAGACTGGGCAGTCCAAGATCAAGTTGCCAGCACAGTTGCATTCTGGGGAGAGCCCTCTTCCTGGTTTGCAGCCAGCACCTTCTTGCTATGTCCTCACATGGCGGAAGGGGCAAGGGATATATCCCTGGAGCTTCTTTTATAAGATCACTAGTCCCATTTATGAAGGCCCCATCTCCCATCATGTTAGGATTCAGCATATGAATTTTAAGGGAATACATTCAGACCATAGCACCAACATTATATGTTTGTAGAAGTACTGCTCCACAGATGAGAAAAGGGGGCTACAGCGCTTGGCTTTGATTAGCATCCTTCTTCTGGCTGTTGAAGACCATCCTCCGTCAGGTGGAGCACATCCCTAGGGAGCTAGATGGAGAAAGTCTGGAAGGTTTCCAATGGGAAATGTTGACAGAAGATTTTGGGGCAGGAATGTGTCATGGAGGCCTTACAAAACCTAAAAGGTTTTCAATGGTATTATAGGCTATTGTAGAGGGGAAGGTTTGGAATTGTTTTGTTTTCAGAGGGGAATCTCAGGAAAACTTTAAATAATAAGAGCTACCTGAAGGGAAAGGGGCTGCCTGGTTGAAGTAGTGAGAATTCCGTTAGGGAAACTATTCAAGCAGATACTGGCCAACACCTTCTGAGGGGTGCTTTATCACAATTATTATTTGTTTCTCTTATGTGCTAGTGTTGACTGAAAATAAATGGATCAAGAGGCTTTAGCTAGAAACAATGATGAAGATTTATTCAAGGGTCTTAAGAGTTTGCTAACTAGAAACATGGCTAGGTAAAAACTAGAACTGTTCAGAGAAAAAAGAAAAGTTATAAGTTCTTGCTGTAAAAGTCACATCCTTGAGAGCAATCAGTCTTGATTCTTGGCCCTTGTATTGATGCAGGACAGTTATCAGCCAAATGTCAGGTGGAGAGGATGCTAGACGCCAGGTGGGCTGGTCATGTCAACATTTTCCCCCTAAATACTTCAGGGGCTGTTACAGAATTATCTTACAGGATTCACATATGTTCAGCTCCAGGCTCAACTGGAAGATTCAAAGGTTTAAGTTCCCAGACTAGGTAAAGCAAGAATAAAATTATTTTTCAAGCCTCCACCTACTTGATTTTAACAATTTAGCAGCTTGACCATAGAGACTCCCATTTTATTTCTTCACTCTGTTCTTCACTGCATGCATTTTATTTCCTCTCCTTCTAAGAGATTTCTTTTAGGCGATTCTATTGAACCCTTCAGAGACTGTTTCTCATGGCCTTCAGAGAAATGGTGACTTCCCTTGGTCTGGAAGAAAGAATTTGCCCGAAGGCCATGGGGTACCATATTACCTGTTTTGTGTTTGCACCAGTGTTTGTTTCCTGCTAAATGGAGGAAACTTGTAGAACGACAATTTTGTCTTATATTGTAAACTAAACTTTCTGCCCATCAAAACTAGAACTAGGCCAATCTGATTGATTTTTGCTTTGTTTAAAGTTTCAGGCAATTGAACATCCTATTAAAAATGTAAGGGCCACGCTATCCCTGTGGAGTAAAGCCTTAAGGAATAAAAAGAGTTGGTAACTGAAGTATTAGGGTCAGTTACATATTCTTTCTATGTCTATTTTTCTATCAATAAAGTGACAATAAGCTAATTTTACTTAAAAATTACTTTTCAGTGGGTAAATGAAAAAGAAGCAGTTTATTATCCTTACAAGATAAAAAACATGGTATTTCCCCCATGGCTGGGGAAGAGGTAAGTGAATTCTCTCTGGTAGAAGTAGAAGGAAGTGCTAAAGTCACTGAGTTTGCATAGGTTGGTCGCAGGTTGGCATTTCGTCTCATTAAGTAGGTAATAGGTAACTAACTGCATATGAGGAAGTAGTATGATCATTCTGACTCAAGGTCTTACACAAAAAGGGGGTTATTAGATTTTCAAAAGAAACAAAGATAATGTAACACTCTTAGGTTTAGATAAGACTTGACTTCAAATAAAGTTTCATTTTCGCTTTTCTTTCTCCTTCTGCATCAGTGAACACGTAGTGGGCAGAGACGAACTGGTGCTTGGACGGTCTGCAGGGTGTGGGAGTGGGCGCTGCGGAGGCGTCGCACTGCTCCAGGAAAGGTGCTCTGGGTGCGCCACCTTGAACTTTTTCTCTGTTTTCTCTTGCTGGTCTTTTTAATTTTGTTGTTCAATAACCTACTTTCACTCATTTCCAAATTCTCCTTTTAATCTTTTCAAGGATCTTGAATTCAAAGTGGTAACTTTAGCTTGAAATTCCTAATAGACTACCTTTGATCTTATAATAGAGCCCAAAGGTCAGGGATGCAGTATTTGAATAGCATACTGTCACCAAGGAGACTGCTATGCTACATAGGTAATAATAGATATTTATTGAGCAATTCTAAGAACTTTGCTAAATACTGTATATGTATTACCTAATGCAGTTCACTTAATAACACTGTAAT
>PVKM010044639.1:0-12160 GCA_004027735.1 Carollia perspicillata | reverse complement strand
CCGGAACCACTTTATCCCTATACTTCTTTTTTAGAAATATATTTTATTGATTATGCCATTACAGTTGTCCCATTCCCCCTCTTCATTCCCCTCCACCCTGCACACCCCCTCCCACCCACACTCCACCCCTTTAGTTCATGTCCATGTGTCATAAGTTCTTTAGCTTCTACATTTCTCATACTATTCTTGCCCTCCCCCTGTCTATTTTCTCCCCAACTTCTATGCTTCCTTTTCTCTGTACCTTCTCCCCCTCTCTCCTCCTCCCACTCACCTGTTGCTAACCCTCCATGTGACCTCCATTTCTGTAGCTCTGCTCCTGATCTAGCTGTCAATTTAGTCTCCTTTTGTTTTTGGTGTGGATGCTAATAACTGTGAGTTTGCTGTCCTTTCACTGTTCATGTTTTTTATCTTATTTTTTCTTAGATAAGTCCCTTTAACATTTCATATAATAAGGGCTTGGTGATGATGAACTCCTTGAAGTTGACCTTATCTGAGAAGCACTTTATTTGCCCTTCCATTCTAAATGAAAGCTTTGCTGGATAGAGCAGTCTTGGATGTAGGTCCTTGCCTTTCATGACTTGGAATACTTCTTTCCAGCCCCTTCTTGCCTATAAGGTCTCTTTTGAGAAATCAGCTTGACAGTCTGATGGGAACTCCTTTGTAGGTGACTGTCCCCTTATCTCTTGCTGCTTCTAAAATTCTCTACTTCATTTTAATCTTGGCTAATGTAATTATGAGGTGCCTTGGTGTGTTCCTCCTTGGGTTCACCTTCTTTGGGACTCTCTGAGCTTCCTGGACTTCCTGGAAGTCTATTTTCTTTGCCAGATTGGGGAAGTTCTCTTCTTTATTATTTGTTCCAATAACTTTTCCACTTGTTGCTCTTCCTCTTCCCCTTCTGGTACCCCTATAATTCAGATATTGGAACGTTTAAAGATGTCCTGGAGCTTCCTAAGCCTCTCCTTATTTTTTTTGAATTCTTGTTTCTTCATTCTTTTCTGTTTGGTTGTTTCTTTCTTCCTCCTGGTCCACTCCATTGATTTGAGTCCCAGTTTTCTTTCCATCACTATTGGTTCCCTGTGCATTTTCCTTCATTTCACTTAGTGTATCCTTCATTTGTTCATCTAATTTGTGATCAAAATCAACCAGTTCTGTGAGAATCCTGGTCACCAGTGTTTTGAACTGTGCATCTGATAGGTTGGCTCTCTCTTGGTTGCTTAAAAGTATTGGCTCTGGAGCCTTGGCTGGTGTAGCGCAGTGGATTGAGCGCGGGCCTGCGAACCAAACGATGGCAGTTCGATGCCCAGTCAGGGCATATGCCTGGGTTGCAGGCCAGTTCCCAGCAGGGGGTGTATGAGAGGCAACCATACATCGATATTTCTCTCCCTCTCTCCTTCCCTTCCCTCTAAAGATAAATAAATAAAATCTTTAAAAAGAAGTATTGGCTCTGGGGCTTTGATTGGTTCCCATGTTTAAGCCATAATTTTTTGGTCTCGTTGTGCCTGTTACATATGAGGGGTGGAGCCTTAGGTGTTCACCAGGGCGGTGCAACCCAGTTGCTGGGTTGTGACACTGTATGTGGGGGCAGGGTCAGAGAGGGAACAATGACACTTGCTCTGCTGTCTCTCAGATTGCAGTCCCTCTGCTGCTTCCCACAAGCAAATTGGGCCCTTCTGGTGCTGGTTCCTGGGTGGGTGGGCTTGTGTATTTTCAAGGACCCTGTGGGTCTCTCCAGCAAACTCTCCTGTGAGGCTGGGAGATTCTCCTGGCACCTTAACCCCACAAGTGTTTTCAATTGATGCTTTTAGGCTTTATTTCCTGGCGCTGGGGCCCTGGGTTGCCCAGTCTGTCTCACTGCCAATTTTTGCCTGGTTTATCTGCGCATGAATGTTGTCCATGGTCAGCCAACAGCCTTGCACACCTCATTGGGTTGGGTCTGCTCATTTCCTCCCCTGCCCAGGTCTGCCAACCACCACTTTTTCCTGCCTCGACCCCTCTTCACCAGCTGCCGACTCTGCCCTTTTTACCAGTCTGGATGAATGGTTCATTGTCAGACGTTCATACAGTTCAGTTTTCTGTCTGTTCTGGTTGTTTTTTTGTTTCTAAATCTTTGTTGTCCTTAAATTTGGTTGTGTGAGGAGGCACAGTATTTCCACCTATGCCTCCATCTTGGCTGGAAGTTCCCTATACTTCTAATATTATCTCCTACCATACTACTACTGGACCACCATATTCAATCAAACTGGCATCCTTGCTGTTTTTTGAACACTCAAAGCATGGTTTAAATTTAGTCTTTGCACTTGCTATCCCTTTATCCTGGGCAACTCTTCCCCCAGATATCTGTATGTCTCCTTCCCTCGCTTACTCCAAGCCTCAACTTAAATTTCACCTCATCAAAGAGGACTCTCCTAAATTACCCTATCTGATAATGGGATTACCAGGGCCTTTGGGACTTTTCCTGAGAACCAGCCTTAAGGACCTGAAGTACAATGTGTGGTTCAGTACAGCTAAGGCTCTCTGCACTGCTGTCTGTGAGAGAGCCATTCTGGCCTCAAGTGTCAGGGCAATTGAAGTGAGGTTGAATTATCTCATTAATTGGGAGCTCTCCCCACCCCCTCCCAGGTAAAGTGTTTCTCTGATTATACTTCACTGCTGGAATCAGCCTGACCTGGCAGCTTGATAGATAAGGTCAGCTTCCTCCCCGCTACCCCACAACCACCTCCCCTATTTCTGGAGCCGGAGATGTTCTTCTGAGGTGCCACCTTCATGTCTCTCTCACAGGTTACCTAGGGTCACTCAAGAGACTATTGGCCTTGGCTTTGTCTTATAGAAGCCTGAAAACCTCTAATTTCAGGATTTAATACAGGTAGAGGGACCTCTTATGGGAGAGCCTCCACATTAGCCAGGCAGAATGGAGCCCTTACAGTCTTTCTGGAAACTTGGAACAAAGAGAAGAAACAGAAACTGAAGGCACCAGGGGATACTGAGGCTTGTGTGTCAGTCTCTATGGAATCCATCATGTCTAGGAATGTCCCTGAATACCAAAATCAGCTCCTGGTTACCCTTTAGTCAGCCTGTGGGATATGTGTGAACAACCTTTGCCATATATTTCTAAGTCAATGGCCTATACAGGCTTGGATCTTCTGGGTTAGAAAACTGAGATATAAGAAAGGATTACTCCCATCCTGAGAGTTTTCAAACTTCACTTGGATGTTAGCATAGTTCAATAGTCTTTTCTCTCATCCTTAATCATCTTCCTTTCCACCTGCCTAAGGTGGCTGTTTCAAACTCATTCCTTATTTTCAATCATCCAACATGAATACATCCTACCCTGAAATCTAATAGACAACTTCACCCCCAGTTTCAGTGAGACCATAAAAGTGCATCAGGCTAGAACATTCTAAAAAACTTCTGATCCCCCCACCTTCAAGCTTATCTTTGCCTCTTATCTCATCTCAGAGTTTCTTAGTATCCCAGATTAATCTCTTTATCTCTGTCCATTCCTCCTGTTTACTCTGTTTTGCTTTATGTTGTATCTTCCCAATCTTCCTCTGCCTGTCTCCCTTAAACCCTGCCTTTCCATCCTGGGCCAAGATTATGGAAAGGGGTTTCCACAAACATTGCTTTCCTATTCTCGCCTCCATCTCTTCATTTCTAAACTTACTACATTCTGTCTTCCTTAAGATTACCTATATATTGCTTGCTGTCAAACCCATGGATTCTTTCTGTCTTATTTGAATTCCCTGAGACATCCAAAATTGTTTGGTTCCCTTTCTTACTGGCTGTCTTCTCTTGGCTTTCATAGAATGCATGGTGTCATTCTTTCCTCTATAACTTCTCCCAGATTCTCCTTCTCTACTTGCCCCCAAATGCTGTTTTTTTTTTTTCCAGAGCCCCCCATTAACCCTCTTTCTTGATTCTAACTTCTCTCATTGGGGTATGTGGCAGGAATCTCATCTGTCATTTCACTGATTAATTCCCACACACAACAGTACTAAAACATACTGAGTACTCAATATATCTTTGTTGAATAAATGAGTGAATAATTAACTGAATGAGTGGGTTCAACGAGAACAATGCTCACCTATGAATTCATTCTTACTTAAAAAGCTCCCTTAAAGACAATGAAATCGAAGCATGAAGTTTCTCTAACTCTTTCCTTTATGTCTATAATATTCTCTCTCCCTTCACCCATTTTTGGCTTTTGGCTCTTGGAGGAGAAGAAGAGAGCATGAGCCTCTTCCTTTTCCTCTGCTCCCTATGGACCATGCTTAATTTTTAACCCCCTCTCTGTGATATCTTTAATTTCACTTTTCCTCTTGTGCCCACCCTCTCTACCCTCAAACATATTCCAATTCCTCTCAATTCAACATAAAATCAAACCTTCCACACCACCTCCTCTTCAAATAACAGTCTCATATCTCTTCCTTTCCCAGCCAAACTTTTGGCCAAAGTAGTCTCCACTCAATATTTCCAGGTCCTCACTTTCCATTAGTTTCCCAGTCTATTATAATATGGCTTTTAGCCCAATGTTCTCTCCCTGAAGTCACATGTGATGTCTTTACTGCCATATTTTAGGGAATATTTTAAATCATTTTCTTATTCATTTAGTTTTTCCCCCCAGCACTGGCCACTGTTTTGTTTGGGAAATGTTTTTTTTTTCCTCTTGTGTTGGAAATGTGACTTTCTCCTGCTTTTCCTGCATTTGTCAAGTCCTTTTTCAGATTGTGTTGTTAGATATTCTCCCTTATCCCACTCCATGATGTTAGTGAGGCTGAAGCTCCCACAACACTTTAAACATACAATCTCATTTATCTCATAGAACAACCCTTTGAATTAGATATAATTTTCTTTACTTTGCACACAGGAAAACTCAGGATCAGAGAAGTTAACTGAATTTCTTAAGGACACAGAGCAAGTGCAACCTTAATTCAAAACTA
The DNA here is from genome assembly GCA_004027735.1 of Carollia perspicillata. Lineage (NCBI taxonomy): Eukaryota > Metazoa > Chordata > Mammalia > Chiroptera > Phyllostomidae > Carollia > Carollia perspicillata. Next base: position 7,223 of record PVKM010044639.1, on the reverse strand, counting down.
TAACCAGAACCTAACTCTAAGCATTCCACAGTATCCTTGTCTTGCTCCCATGGATAAGAACATGGTAAAGCAGTAGAGTGGCTCTGAATTCTGAAGGGGGAAAGTTACTGTCATGAGTGGCAATATTAATGGGTACATAATCATAAAACCATTCATAGGCATATAAGAGATTTATCTAGTGTCCAGAGGATAAGTTCTAAAATTCTTTTTTTATTGTTGTTCAAGTAGAGTTGTTTCCATTGTCACCCCACCATGCAACCCTGCCCCACCCATCACTGCCTCCCACCCTTGAACCTACCCCCTTTGGCTTTGTCCATGTGTCCTTTATACATGTTCCTCAATGGCCCTTACCCTATTATCCCCTATTATCCCTCTCCCCACTCCTCTCTGGTTACTGTCAATTTGTTCTTTATTTCAGTGTCTCTGGTTGTATTTTGCTTGCTTGTTTGTTTTGTTGATTAGGTTCCACTTATAGGCGAGATCATATGGCATTTGTCTTTCATAGCCTGGTTTATTTCACTTAGCATTATGCTTTCCAGTTCCATCCATGCTGTCATGAAGGGTAGGAGCTCCTTCTTTCTTCTGGCTGTGTAGTATTCCATTGTGTAAATGTATCATCGTTTTTTGATCCACTCATTTACTGATGGGTACTTAAGTTGTTTCCATCACTTAGCTATTGTAAAGTGTGCTGCTATGAACATTGGGGTGCGTACATGCTTTTGAATTGGTGTTTCAGGATCCTTAGGGTATAATCCCAGCAGTGGTGTTGCTGGATCAAAAGGTAGTTCCATGTTTAGCTTTCTGAGGTTCTAAAATTCTTATTCTCCTTAGAATTGGTAAGGCATCCAGATACCCATTGCACAACTATCTCCCTACAATTGTGTTTGATTTGAGAAGACTCAGGAGGACTTTGTCACTTTCTGCCAATCTAAAGGGCTATCACAGGATAGAAGAAATGGACAACATTTATAAGCTTAAGGGGGCTGAATGTACAGGCAGAGAGATTCATGCTCAATATAAGTAATGATTTTCTAATAATTACAGTGAAAGGTTAGAACAGTCTCCAGGGCTTCATATAACAGAATCTTCCATTTATCTTCACTGATATAATATTACCAGCTTGAAGTTGGGCAGCCAAGGTCATTCTCCTTAGTGCTTACCTCTAGTCTGGAATTAAAGTTATTGATTGCTCAAGGAGTGAGATTAGACCTCAGATTTCCCTCCAATCACCTTTTAAGAATCCTCACATGGCTATGTGGGACTTGGCTGTATCTTCTCTCAGTGAGGTGCAAGTTGGACATTCACGTGAAAGTAAAGGTTAACCAGGCAGACTGATGTTTTCAGTCTGCTCTGGGGAAATTCTAATGGCTGATATAAGGCAGCAGTGGATGCAGACAACTTAGATGTAGAAGCTACAGTCAGAGTTACTACTGAGCTTCAGAGAGGAGGCGTCTCCGGAGATATCCCTAGAAACCAGTTAGAACAGTATGGTGATTACCAGAGGGAAATGGGAGTGTGGGAAGGCAAGAGAGGGTAAAGGGGGGATAAATGGTGATGCGAGGAGACTTGACTTTGTGTGGTGAACACACAATACAATATACAGATGAAGTATTAGAGAAATGTACCTCTGAAACCTATATAATTTTATTAAACAATGTCACCCTAATAAATTCAATAAAAAAGAAATGTCAGCACCTAGGAGACAAGTGAAGGTAGTTTTGGGGTCTGGACCTAGACATAGGGGTAGGGCAGAGAGGGGAGGTTGCCAGAAAAAAAATAACTGTCTAGTCTTGTTGGATTTCCAACTGTTCTTGAGTCCTCAACCTGCTGCGAAGCTACTATCAGACAATTCTAAATGTTCTATGTGTCTCTCTAATTTAACTTTAACAACAGCCTATGAAATAGGTAATATCTATAATCCTTATCCTTCAGATGAAAAATCAAGATACAAAGAGACCAAGGATCTTGTTCATGGTCACACTGCCAGAAATCAGGAGTAGATTCAAGAACTTCACTCAGGTCTTCAACTGGCAGAATCACTGTTACTTGGAAACTTGTTTGAAAGGCAAATTCTCTATCCCCACTCAAAATGTAATGAATCAAATATTTCCAGAGGAAGGCCCAGAATTTAGTGGCTTAACATGTCTTCCAGGGAGATTCTTTATAAAAAAAAGTTTTTATTTATTTATTTATTCTTAGAGAAAGGGGAAAGGAGGGAGAAAACATCCATGTGTGGTTGCCTCTCATGTGCCCCCCACTAGGGACCTGGCCTGCAACCCAGGCATGTGCCCTGACTGGGAATCTAACCAGTGACCTTTGGTGCATAGGCCGGCACTCAATCTACTGAGCCACACCAGCCAGGGCCAGGATGATTATTATGTTCATTCAAGTTTGAATATCATTGTTCTAAAGCACTCTCTGAGTGAAATCTTTTCTCTCCTTACCAATCAGAGGTTCTTCCCATCCTCCATGCACAGTTATTCTAAACTTCTACTCTTCTCAAAAGTCTCTACTTTGGTATTTTATCAGTCCATAAAAATCAATGTCTCTCCTTATCATCAAGAAAACAGATGTTGATGGGCATAAAGTCCTTTCACCTCTTTCCCTTACACTTATAAGGTTCTCTCCACCCATCCTGGCCTTTCATCTTGGAGAACAGAAGAGCACACATCTCTTCCCCCATCCCTGACCTGTATGGATCATGCTTTAGTTTTTACTCTTCTCTTACCTCCCTGTTTGTATCCATCCCTTCTACCCACAAATATGTTTGAATTCCTCCCTAGGAGGGTGGGGCACTTTCTTCTACTTTGACTTCTGGAATTACTATGTCTCTGGGTTTATTTTAAGAGACTTTAATATTCTCCAGTAATAATCTCATGTATGTCTCTACCCAACCATTTCCCTCTGACAACCTCATTTCACTCACCCTTGCCCTCCACTGATGAAAAACCGTCTTCACTAAGATCAGAGGTTCCTCCAGATCCATCTAGAAACCACTCTTCAACACTGAAACAGTAGTTGTTATGTTGCCCCTGCTGGGGACCTTTATACTTAACTACTGAGAATAAGCATTCACCCACTTCCTTTAGCATCATTTTCCCCAAGAACCTGTATGGCAGCTTCCCACTGCATATGGAATAAACTCTGAAGTATTTCAATGCATTATACTGATAATAACAGCAGTAGCTATATTTTTGAGTATCAGCTGATTGCCTAGGACTATGTTAAGTACTTTAACTGAATTATCTGAGCCTCAAGGGAATCTTGAGGTATACCTATCCAAAGTCTTATTTATTTGTTTGTTTAATTAATTATTTTATTTTATTTTTTAAAGATTTTATTTATTTATCTTTAGAGGGGAAGGGAAAAAGAGAGTGAGAGAAATATCAATGTATGGTTGCCTCTTGTGCGTCCCAAGCTGAGAACTGGCCTGCAACCCAGGCATGTGCCCTGACTGGGAATCAAAACGCGATTCTTTGGTTTGCAGGCCTGCACTCAATCCACTGAGCTACACCAGCCAGGGATGTTTAGTTTATTTTTAAAGTTTATTTAAAAATAATCAAGTTCAGATTCTGAGAGGTTAAGTGACTGACCTAACAATATGCAATTAGACAGTAGCAAAATCAAGATTTAAATTTAGCCTCTTTCACAGACTGGCAGCTATCACAGTAGAGGGGGAGGGAGGAACTGTATGAAAGAAGGTGAAGGGATCAGGTAGAACATATATGCGTAACCCATAGACACAGACAACAGTGTGGTGAAGGCCAGAGGGAAGGGGGTCAGGGGCTGGGGGGAGGGGGCAAAAAAAGTGGGGGGAAATGAGAACATCTGTAATAATGTCAACAATAAAAAATAAAGTTTAAAATAAATTAAACATGGCCTCTTTTTTGATACCAAACCCCTTAATAACATTAACTATCATGAAATCACTGTCTAATAATGTAGTATGTATTTTGCCATGTTCATTTTGAGAATAGTAGTAGGACTAGCTGCCATTTATAAAGAACTTCATGTGTGCCCTATTTAGTCCTTTCCACACATTATTTAATTTAATAAAAAGACATGGTGAGACAAATCCATATTCTTATTCCATGAATTAACAACTAGGAGTTGACTTGGAAAGTGACAGAGCTAAGACCATTAGGCTAGAAAGTACATAAAACTTGGCAGATGCTTTTGATTGAAAAACCTTTGTTTTTTCAAGTACAGCATCTTGGCTCTTATCAGTCAATAATGAGATGGTATTAGAATATAGTAAAAAGGGAGAGGGTCTTTAATGAGTAGATTCCTGAGTTCAAACCCTGAGTTGTGCACCTACTATGTGACTTTGGTTGTTTTTTCTTCATCTGAAATATGTTAGAAAAACTAAGTGCTAGAGGTTTTTGATAATCAAATGTGTTTGTAAGGGCTCAATAACTGTGACTATCTATTGACTATCTCTTAATCTATTACCTTTTTACCTCATAACTTTTTATTGGATGAAGTAAAGTCCCTGCTATCTATAGATGAACTGTTTGGTGGGAGTGGTGGGTGGGTAGTAAATTGCCATCACTTGGTCACTCTACAGCTGCTGGTTCATGGGCCCCTCCGCAGCTAGAGATACTAAATGGTGATGGCACTTAATATTCCTGAGTATGGCCTGAATGCTACTCTTCTAGAACAACACCCCCCCCACCAATATCTCTTGCCTTGCCAATTTTTCCTTGACTCAACATACATTTGACAATGAAAAAGGTAAATGCACTTGATTCCGCAGAGTACAGAAGGGCTATAGTGTGCTTTTATTGAATGAACTTCTAGTTTCCTTGTACCACTCAATCTGAAGAAGCCTTTTTACACTTAGGTGTTCAAGACATGCCCTAAGTAGATGTTTCTTCTCTCCTGACCTCACTTTCTCTCTAATCTCTCTCCTCCTACTGCTTTTAGAGTCCTCTTTCTCAATATCTGTAGTTCTGGTTCCCCACCCATTACACAGCTCATGCCCTTATGTTGTTCTGAAATTCTAGTCCCTCAGGCTTTGGCTTGTTCATAATGAAAACTATTTTCTGCCCTTTGTCTAGTCTAAAGGAAAAGAAGTGGGCTCTGGTCCTATATGTGAGTGATGGGCATTATAATTCCAATCGATTCACACCATTGGTAAATGCACAGATAATTTCACAATTAGTTACCTAACGAGTAAGCACACCTTATCAACCAGAACATTAATTTTTTCCAGGACACAGTCTAGTCCCACAAAAGGAAAGCATGTATTTCCTGTTAATATGACTTTGTTCCTGCAGTTTTTGTGAAGTAATAATCCTGTAATTGTTGTCCCTTCTGAGCCTAGCTTACAGTATGAGTTGTAAAGAACCTTATTTCAGACACATTCAGGGTGTGTGTCATTGGCTTGAAATAGATTTTTTTCTGATTCCCATATATATCCCTTGACAGGAGAGAAGATAATGAAGCCTAATCTCATCTTGAGTTCTGTCATATATCTCTGACAGATCAAAGGATACCTATTATTATTATGAATAGATACAGAAATAAACAAGTGAAAAATATACAACACAATTTAAATATTGACAAGCACTGGTAATAAAAAGAAAATACAAAAGGGAAGTATGTGATGGGGAGTATCTATTTCAGATAAAATTGTCAAGGCAGGCCTCTCTGAGCCAGTGCATTTTGAGCACAGACCTGAATCATGTGGGAAGTCAAACCATAAAAAGGTCTGAGGAAAGGGTATTTCAGGATAAGTGAAAAGCCAGTGCAAAAGCATAGAGATGTTCAAACAATAATAATAATGCCAATTTTAAAAATAGAGGTCAAGAAATTATCAGGTGGCAGATCATTTAGTGTCTTGTATAGGTCATGGTGAGGTGTTTTGATTTTATTTTCAGGGTGATGAGATGGCACTGGAGGGTATATATGTGAGAAGAGACATAATGTGAACTCCATGTTAAAAGGATGACTGCTTTTTTTTCTGTGGAAAACAGACTTAGGGGGCCAGAGTAGATAGGGGGACAAATATTAGGTAGCTATAACATTTGTCTAGGCAAGACATAATATTGTTTTGGACTTGGATTAAAGTGCTAAAAGATAGTTGGGTTCTGCCCTGGCTGATGTGGCTCAGTGGATTGAGCACTGGACTGAGAACCAAGGGATCACCAGTTTCATTCCCAGTCAGGGCACATGCCTGGTTTGCAGGCTGGGTCCCCAGTAAGGGGTGCGTGAGAGACAACCACACATTGATGTTTGTCTCAGTCTCTTTCTCCTTCCCTTCCCCTCTCTCTAGGAATAAATAAATAAATTCTTTAAAAAAAGACAGTTGGATTTTATAATTGCTTTGGGGGAAAGATTTAGAATTTGTTGCTAATTTTTTACTAGATTTGGTATGGAGAGTGACAGAACAATAGGGATGAAGAATCTTAGTTTTTAGTCCTGAGCAAGTAGATGAATGGTAATGGTATTTATCCAGATGAGGAAACTGGGGAAGGAGCAAGTTTTATGAGGGTAGAAATTCAAGTATGTAGTTTTCCATGTATTAAATTTTAATCTGCCTATTCAATTTCTCAGAGACTCAGTATACACTGATTCAGAGAGCCACTGACTGAGTAACTGGGGACAGGCAGAAGTAAGAGTCAAAGATATGAGAACCCCCAGATAATCAGAAATTGACTAATGTGACCCTTAGCAAGAGAGAGAGAGAGAGAGAGAGAGAGAGAGAGAGAGAGAGAGAGAGAGAGAGAGAGAGAATGGAGTATGAGAATGGCAAATGATAGAACCATCAAATCAAAACATTAAGATTCACAGGAAAATTAAAGGCCATCTAATACCACTTGCCATTTGATGCTAGAATCTTATCTTTATCATCTGTATGAATTAATCCAGCCTCTTCTTAATCACTTTCAGTGATGAGGATAATAAATTCACTCTACACTTTGAAGCTACCCATTTTCATCATTTGAAAAAATAATCCCACTAAATTCAGATGGTAACCCCTTACTACTCTATTTCCATTAGATGTGTCTTCCCTACTATTCACATCATTCCCTCCCATCAGCCCTGTGCTTTCTCCAACCTTCAGCTCTGGTATATCAATAGCACTGGCCTGTCTTAATTACCATATTAGAAAGACATGTCAAAACCAATACATAGAGAGAGAAGATGGCGACGGAGTAGGAGGGAGTGGATTTCACTTCCCCCTACACACAGGTGGAAAAACTGGCTAATCCATGGAG
>PVKM010044638.1:0-12173 GCA_004027735.1 Carollia perspicillata | reverse complement strand
GTTAATTTGTGCAAATGGAAGCGTCTCTGACAGCCTAATGGGTTGGTTGACTAAAATTTCGACTCATTGGCCTGTGTTTAGTGAGGATAAGATACCAGAGCTTCGCTGGCGTGAAGTAAAGATGGGAGTCCAAAGACTTAAGGAGATGGGGAGGTTGAGTGTGTTCATCATGTGCAGACTGCACACTCATGTCCCACTGAAATTCCTGAGGGGGCCTGAAAGGCACTCCTGTCACTAAGTCGTTGAGAAGTCCATTAGTGACAAAGGTATATTAAGGCATGAAAAGTTACATCAGAGAGGTCTCTTGTTGCTTTCCTTGGTGGGAAGCATATGGCCATGCAAGAATGGGTCCCAAGTAGCAGAGGTCAAGTGTCAGCACTTAACCATGAAAGACAAGGTGTGTGTGTGTTTACTGTAAAGGGCGGCAGGGTTTTAGTAGTAATTAGAAGGCTTTGGCCCACAGGGACCTTTGGTTGTGGCTAACTGATCATCATGTCCCATGTAGTCGGATAGATGTACAGCCTTGTCTGTGGCTGTTGGCCAAAAACCTGACTTGAGTTACCACAGTAAAAAGTCACGCCTTGCCCTGATCGGTGAGGCTTAGTTGGCTGGGCGTCGTCCCGCAACATGAAAGGTCGCTGGTTTGACTGCTGCTCAGGGCACGTGACTGGGTTGTGGGTCCAGTCTCTGGGTGGAGGTGTGTATAACAGGTAATGGATCGATGTTTCTCTCTCACATCGATGTTTCTCTTCCTCTCTTTCTCCCTCCCTCCCCATCTCTCAAATAAGTAAATAATTAATAAATTAAATAAATAAGAATTTTCAAAACGTAACACCTCTTGCTCAATTTCTAGACTTCAGCCAGTTCACAAATGTGGAGTCTGATTGAGTGGGAGGCTCCTTTCCCTTGAGGATGATTCTGCAGCACTGCCGCGTGAGCGCGTCATAAATCTTCCTCCGGGCCTTGTTCAAAGGTACCGTCACTCATTTGCTAAAGTGGCTGTGCACTGGGAAACAAGGAATATCCAGACCTTTCAGGTATTCAGACACACTGCCTCTGAATTGATGTTAATTACTGAGGATCTAAAATGACGCTGTGTCTTACAGCGGGGGTTATGGTTGCTAGGGGATAGAGGGAGTCTTAGCCTAAGTTAAGGCAGGACCAGTTGATTCACAGGCATGTGCAACCTTTCATTTCTCGAGTTCCTGAATGTGTAATTGGAATAAATATATTTATGAGAGCCATTGTGGTAGAAAGGCTAACCATCTCTACCAAAATAGCAATACTGTATCCCTGTAGGGATTGCAGATATTAGTGTGACCACCAAAGACCTGAAGCATGCTGGGATACTGGTACCTATCACATCTACATTTAACATAACTAACTATCTGGCCTCTGCAGAAGTTGGATGGATCTTGGAGAATGACTGTGGATTATCAGGTTAGGAGAAACACCATGAAAGAATGAGGTTCTGCCTTACAGCATGCCATTTATGCTTTGGCTCGGAGACCATTGTATGGTGCTGGCTGCTCCACAGTCAGAATCTGGAAATCAAGGGGTGGAAGTGGAGTGGCTTCTCTCACAATTAATACCTAATAACCCACTCACAGGGGTTTTGCTTCCTTTTTCAGCTACTTTGAGGTCTGCAGGCTTGGCGATCTTTGTTTCGAATGGGGAATATAGTAATGGTTCCATCGAATTAGAATATGCAACTCTATTTCGCTATTTGGGCTTCTTGTGTCACCGAGCCAGCAGGGAGGTAGAAGAGTTACTCTACTGGATGAGCACGTCCTGATCGCCATGGGGCACATCAAGTCGTTGCTATACAGGGGAGCAAGAATGGTTCTGAAACCAGAGGATTCCCTGGGCTACCCTGAATACTTCCACAACCAAGCAAAGGTTATGGAAAACCATAGCAATCAGAAAAGGCAGGGCTCTTGAGGACCCTTCCAGCACGAAGGTTCAGGTCATCCTGTTTCATAAAAGACCAGAATGCTTGGTGTGGTTAGTCAAAGAAGGAAGCCATAGATACCAATTACAGTGTCATGGTCAATTACCAAAGCGAGGACTGGAGTAGATTTGCCTCCTTCCTCTTCACTTATTATGTATATATTTAGTTGTATATTTAACTATTTTATTCTCCTCTCTCCTCATTACTTTTGTATACAAGTTGTTATAGGTTAACTTTACAATCGTGTCTTTAGCTGAATATCCAGTAAGACTGTGACAGAATTCGAGAAGTAATTAATATAGCCAATGACGGACGTAATGACTTTTTAAACTGTTTCTCCCCATTTGGGGGGTCAGGGTGGGAATTTCACTTTTACAAAGAATAGCTGTGTTCTTTAGGTGGACACATAGAGTTGTCTAACTGTTTTATGGAAGTCTGTGCAGGGAAGGGTGCGTATGAAAGCAAAAGGGATGAACTACATACGTTATTCATTTATTGCTTCCTAGATCTAAATGAGCTCTTCTTTGTTCCACTTTCGATGCTGGCCCCTGTAAACATTTCCACTCTGTCAATTGGCTTGATACTAGCCTTCATCCATAGAGAGTTCTGGAGGGACACTGCAAAGCCATAGGACAAAGTTACTTCACTTCCTTGACCCAGTCAGCTGTTTTTCTGACAGCATGGCAGAGGCCTGGTAGTGTTCACCTCAGCAGTCCTCACGGCCCGCTGTGACCTGGCAGGCTCTCCTACGGGCCGGTTACAGCCAACCTCTGCCCGACCCCAAGTTTACCCACCTCCTACGGGGTGGTCTTACAGACAAGATCCAGCCTGCTTCACAATTTAACGGGGTTCTCTGCCTCTCTTGGGCCATTCCTGGGAAGCAGCTCTGGGGGACCGCCTCCAGAAAGGTCTGAGTCTTGGCTTAGGAGTGGGACCCTCCTGAGGTCTTTGTTCTTTCTGTGTCCATTCTTCCTCAGCCTTAGAGATAGTAACTGTTTTTGTACCTGTGACCTGTGTACCTCTTGAGTCCTCTTTTACCCCTTTATTAGTTAACTTTTTTACTAGTTAACCATTCTCTATGTTAAATTTTCCTCATCCTAACTACTGGTGTGTTTTCCGTTTCCTTGCTGGACCCTGGCTGATAGGAAATTGAGTTCTTGTGCCCATATTGGCAGCTTGAAATGGATTTCCCACGTCTTACTCCTTCAGTGCGAGACTTTAGATTGTTTGCACCTATCATGACTGATGTGTCTTTCTGTTTTGGATACCTTGCTTTATGTATATTTCTTATGTTCCTTGACATTTCCTATATTTAACGTTTAGTCCTTTTATTAAACTGAACTTCCTATTTGGAGATGATATTTGGAACAGAGACAATGTACTTATGCTGTTTTTTTTTTTTTTAAGTTCAATGCTTACATCTTTGTCCTTAACCTAGAAAGAACTCTGGACTAACTGCATAGTTCAAATAATATCTGCCATTTACCAGCAATATTACTTTGGGCAAGTTATTTAACTTCTAAGTCTGTTTGTCATCTGTAGAACACATAGAATTTATCACAGTGCCTGATGCCTGTTAAGTGCCCATTTTATGGCAGTTGTTATTATTTTTCTTCATATTCCCCATTTATCTCCATTCTCTATCTGCCATGGGATATTTGAGGATGTTGAAAAATATTTTCGGTCACATTCTGTGCTTTGCTTCAAGTCCAGAAATCTTCTGGGAAAAGAACCTGCATTTGGCTCATGTTTGACTTCCGGCACACACATACCTGTCTGCAGGACAGGATTGGAAGGAGCGTTCCTAGACCTTCTAAGAGAGAAACATGCGGAAGGAAGGAGTCTGGCACGGGGGGCTAGACCGAATGACCGGCCCTGGAGAGTGCTTGCAGTAGCAGGTGCAGGCGTGGGGAAAGTCTGTGCCGACCATAATTCAATCCCGCTCTCTCCAACCCCTTCTAGAGTGTCTGCCTGCTCTGGAAAGGAGTGGGCCGAATGGAAGAAAATCCTGCATACTGGGGCCCCTCAGCTCTGCTGAGCTGCTGGTCCTAGATAGCAGAATGTGGTCTATTGAATGCGCAAAGCGGGCACTACTGGAGGTCGAGACACGGGCACTGTTGTCTGAGTAGCTTGGGGGAGGCCAGCAGTCTGAAGGAAGTCAGCTACCGTGGAGACAACAGACTGTGACCAGAATAGTAGAAGAATATATGTTTATCTTCTAATACTATACACATTTATTTTGTGTATAGTATTAGAAGTATATGTGTGTTACAGTTATTTATGTTTACGTGTCCTCATTTCTTTCCTTCCCATTCAATCCTTAAGAAACTAAAGTCCGGTGTATGACCCGCCACAATATTGAACCTGAATCTCTTAATGGTCAAATCCAACATGGTTTCCGTCCTTATCCTATTGCACCTGTTCAATTTTTTTGTTTGTTCTGCCTTTCCTTCTTAACTTTCATTCTTCATTTTGCTCGCATGATCCTCTTCTCTGCTTCTCGTAGACTCCACTCTCCTTTGCTTGTTTTTCCCTGTGTGTTTACCCCTTAATGGTTGATGATCACTTGGTTTCGTTTTAGTTCATCCCTGTCTGCCCCCTGCACTCTATCCAATTGGTCTCGGTGATCGCATTTCTTCCACCAGACCCCAGCTCTACCCCAGCTCTAACCAAAGTCTCCCTCGTCCTAAGTAGTCTTTTCGGTTTCAGTCGACTTACACCTGGATGTCTCACATGTACCTCAAGCCTAATGTCCCCAATGAACTAGTTATCCTTTCCTTTAAATCTTCTACTCCTGATTTTCCTGTTTTGGCTGCTGACGTTAACTTTTACTATGTAAGCCAAGTTAGAAACGTGGGAGCCATTTTCTACTTTCTTTATTTTCCATCAAATTTTCTTTATTGTTCTAAGACTGCCTAGTTTATATTCTAGATAGCTTTCAAACCTGCTTCGACAGTCTTTTCTATACCATTTTAAACAGCTTTGGAACCGTTGTCATTGCCATTATTCTGTTTTCCTCTCCACACTATTATTCATCCTGCAACCTCTGCCCCCCAGTCCCCTTAGGATACAATCTGATCTGTTCATTTCCGACACAGAAATAACTGCTGGCTCCTAAGTGCCTAGAGGATAAAATCCAAGCCCCCTTTTTTTACCAGGTAGTCCAAACTGTCTCATGCTTTAGTCACTTCCAACGTTTTGCCATAGCACTTTTAAATCTAGAACTCGTGTGCCTCAATTTTGGGAAATTTTTTGAATTATGTTATTAGAGATTCCCTCCCTTTCCTATCACGGCTGTTATTCTGATGTTATGCCTTTTGGACTGGTTATCTAATATTTTCATCTTTTCTTTCTTATTTTGCACTATTTTTGTGATTTCTTCCAATTTATCTATTAATATTTTGATTTCTGCTATTATGTATTTCATTTCCAAGATGTTTTTAATTTTTATTTTTAAAATTTATTTTAAATGTATTATATTTTTTCGGTTGCCATTTACCCCCCATGCCCTCTTCCACCTCCACCCACCTCCCTCTCTTTCTTTTACTCACATACAACATCACACTAGTTTCACTGGTACAACATAATGATTCGATGTTTGTATATATTGCAAAGTGATCCCCACGATAGTTCTAGTTAGCCTTCATCACTGCACACGCTCACATAGTTTTGTTTCTTGTGAGGAGAACTGTTCAGATTTTCTTTCTCAGCGGCTTTCGTGCATGCAATCCAGCATTGCTCACTGTCATTGCCATGCTGTGCGTTACATCCCATGACTTACCTATTTTGTAACTGGAAGTTTGTGCCTTTTGACTCCCTTTACTCTAAGAGGTTTTTTCTCCACTGAATTATCCTTTTATTATTTCATCTATTACTAACCTCCTATTCTTGTTTTTTTTGAATGTGTCATTTTCTCTTCTTTTTGAAGAATTTCTTCTACATGAGAGGCTTTATTTTTCTGTTTGCTGCTTGATTGTTTTGATCTGTGTCTTTCACATCAGAGGCTTTTTCAGAGATATGAGATAATTCTTTGTTGCCTACCCATGATTACAAGTTGAAGAGCTGATTGGAAGCTTGAGCATGAAGTGGGGCATTGTTGACTTTGAGTCTCCCTGTGGACAGACTTGGACACATCATTTGTTGGGAAAATTCCTATTGTTAGTGTCTTTAGGTCTTTCTCTTGGGATAGTCAGATTCCCAGAGAAGAGTTGTATCTCCTGACTGCCAACATTCTGGGAGTGTGTGGAAGATGGGCTAGAGGAGTCTCAGCATTTAGTATACATATGGTCATTTGAACTCTGTGTTTCTGCAGGTACCCAAGCCCTCAACAGCCTGGCATTCCCCCAATCCGTGGGTCCTTATATCCTCGCCAAAAAAATCAGCCTCCCGATCTCTGCTGTGACAAGGGAGGGATAGTTATTCAGCCACATGGGATTCGGGAGATTTAGGGAAGTAATCACTTCTCAAACAGCTTTTATCCAATCCTCCTCATTTTAGACTCTCTCCTTTATCCCTAGTTTCAGATACGATTGGTGCTGCCAGTGTCCCTTAATGCCTGGACTCCAGGGCATCAATGAGATACAGGTGAGGAGGTGGAGACCTTTAAGTGTATCACTTTTATTCAAGAAGTGTGACTAATGAGAAGAGAGTGTGAACTAGAACAGAAGTTAGGGATAACTGAAGCATCAAGTGGAAAGTCCTTTCCCCTCAGGATAAGAGATTTTGCACATATTGGAAGGCAGAGTGAAAAGACCCAGTGAAGAGAAAGAAATTGAGAGAACACCTGAAAATAGGGAATAATTGTGGCAGGAAGATCTTAAAGGACCCAAAGACTGTGGTATTGAAGGCATGGGCAGGGAGCTTGACCTTGGTAGGAAGCAGAACGAAAGGAAGGCAGAATGCTGTCATCTTTAAAGATGGAAAGGAGGACAGGTGGAGACCTGCCCAATGGCCTATTGTTTTTAGTAGAATAATACATGGACAGCTCATCCTATGAAAATGACAGGTTGTCTCATGTCGACGTCTCTCTCCCCCTCTCTCTCCTTCCATTCCCCTCTCTCTAAAAACAAATAAATAAAATCTTAAAAAAAAAAAAAAAGAAAACGATAGGTTGAGAGCTTTAGGTAGAGTTTCAAAAAGAAGATTTAGAAAAGCCACTATGGGAAGTAGGTCAGAGAATTAACCAAGTTAAAAAGCAGAAATTACTTTAAAGCCGACACTATGGTTAAGAGGTTCTGATCACATGTCTGTGTAGACTTTCTTAACATCCAGTATAAAAGAAATGCCACAAATTCCAAAGAGTCCACCACCGTTACTATCTTTTAAGAAGGAAGACTGACTGTACCAGCTATAGTAACAGTTCCTCCTGTTCTCTCATTGCAAGCAAGATCCTTTTTGATCAACCAACTTAAAGGCAAAAGGATTGGGGATAGAGGTGCACTGGTAAGTCCAAAGCAGGAACACAGCTATGGTTTCTATAGGAGCTTTTGACTGAATGAGCAGAAGAAAGAATAAAGAGATTAGAAATCTTAAATCTAAATTATTTGGCTCATAATCATACCATGAAGAGAGGAAGAGGCAAGAGACAGCAAGAAGTCAGAATCCTTGTTTGTTCCTGGATGAAGGACTCTGGGTTCTTTGCTTTTGATATGATCCCTCCTCCCTCTCTCTTTCATCCCTGGGATCTCTCCCTCCCTGCATTCTCTTCTTACCTGCTGGACAGATTCTCAGGCTATCTTGTCAGCAAACAGAGCTCTCACTATAACATAGACTGTGGAGATTTCTGAGGAAACAATGCCATTAAAAGTCTGTGAAAACTGAAGTTGAAGTGAATGGGTGAAAACTTAATGTGGTACTTATTTTTTAAAAAATCCTCACCCAAGGAGATTTTCATTGATCTTTAGAGAGAGAGGAAAAGGGAGAGAGAGAGAGAGAGAGAGAAAGAGAGAAAGGTGTGAAAGAGAAACATCAATTCATCACCTCCCATATGAACTCTGACTGGGAATCGAACCCGAAACCCAGGTACATGCTCTGACTGGCAATCTAACCCACAGTCTTTTGGTAAATGGGACGACACTCCAGCTAAGTCAGCCACCCAGCCAGGGCCCATATAGCGCTTCTTTAATGATGCTGATACTCATTTTAGAGGCCTCTTAGATTGACTTCTAAATGACAGCCACTAATCCACCACTGCTCAAAATGCAGTGGAATTTTAAATCACAGTGTGGTTGAGGTTGTGTAAGTGTTGCTGCAAAGCAGGGAAATTAAATAAAAGTCCTCTATTCTCTTTGAGATATCAAGACTATTTTTCACAACATGTTTTGGAGACAGTGGATCATGAAAAAGGGCTAGGTATGGAGTGGTTTTGAATTTAACTTTGGGTGATCTTGGGCAGGTTAACAACCTCTCCAAGCCTTAGTTTCCTCATCTGAATAGCTGAAATGTCGTTGAACCCAAAGGGTTAATAAGGTTGATAAATGAGATAATATAGTGAATTCTTAGTATACTGTGTGGTACATCGAAAGTGCTCAAAATTAGGAACCTCTGTATGGCGCTGTGTCCCTACCAGGAAGGAGACATAGGTCCCAAAGCCAAGGAATAGAAGAAGGAGTGGCACCACTTATCATTCCCAATGATCTTCTGGAGAATTCTGTGCTTCCTGTCTCTACAACACTGGCTCTGCTTAAAGGTCCTGGTCCATTATGCCACAAATTGCAGCTGCTACCAGGGCACCAGTGACTCTGGGTGCCCAGAGACTCGCAGGTGAAAAGAGGGGTCACTGTGCTGGCAGGAGGCATCGACACTTTAGCAGAAGGAGGTGGGGTTCCTCTTACACGGTGGGGTCAGGGAGGAATACGTGTAGAACCTGAGAGGTCTACTTGAGTGCTCCCAGGTACTCTCTTGCCCCACTGTAACTGTGCAACAACCCTAGCCTGAGAAAGAATGAACGCTAAGGGCTCAGAACCCTAAAGACTGAGGGTTTGGGCCATACACTAAGCAAGCCCTGAGACCTGCTGAGGGTGAGGGGAATTCAGAAGGGATGAGTGGAGGAGAAGACGCATACTAGTTGTGGCCGCAGCACCAGTTGTAGCAACCAGGGCTGTAGTTCACCCCGCCAACCTTCCTCTTCTGAGTTTCCCCCTGGAGAGAGAACTATGGAGGGTCTGCTCCCTAATATTGCATGGAGAAGTAAATGCGTCAGGTACAAGGGTGGGCTGTGGCACCCATGAAGACGCTCTTCTCAGATCTCTGGCTGTGGAGGACATACTTGACACTACCCCCGGAGGGGGTGTGCAGGGTGGAGAGGAGTGAAGGGGGCAAAATGGGACAACCGTCGTAGCATAAGCAATAAAATATACTTAAAAATAAAATAATAAAGTAACAAATAGAATTAAACTAAAAAGTAAATAAAAGTAAAAATTAAAAAAAAAAAAAAGAACATACTCTATTGGCCATCTTAACTGCTGCACTCTAAAATCCAACCCTGTGTCCACCTAGAGGCCACAGGTTGCTCCTCTAAGTTCAGGAGGAGTGCTAAACTAGGCCTGCTCCTGGGGGACGCGGACTCCTCCTAAGAGTGACTCTGGTTTTGTCTTACTTTCTTAGAACTGCACTGCAGTCTGAAGGCTCTTCCAATTCAACCCTCTTTTCTTCATCTGCATCGAGGTCTGATGGCTCTCACAGTCTTCCCTGGCTCCTGCTCCATGTTCCCTACCGAGCATAACCCCTGATAAATCTCTTGCACATCTGATCCTTCCTGACTAACACACATTCCAAATGTGCATCAGAGGGAGACTGGGTAGACAACATGCAGTGCATTTATATAATGGAATACGACCCAGGATTAAAACAAAACAAAGGGCTGATACACGTAAATAATATAGATGACTCTTAAAAACATACTTAGTGAAAAAAGCCAGGCATAAAAAAATTCACACTGTATGATTCCATTTAAATGAATAATGTGCATCTCTGGGCAGGGTCGGGGAGAAATGGATATCGACTAACAAGGGATGCAAGAAAACTTTCTGGAATGACAGAAATGTTCTATATTTTGATGTGTGTGGTGCCTCATGGGTATGTACATATGTAAAAAGAGTCATGAAGCTGTACACTTAAGATTTGTGCATTTTAATGCATGTAAATTATACCTCGATAGAGTAATGAGAAAATAATAAAGGGGATTTATTGGCTTCTGTAATTGGATGTAGACAGGCATAGAGAGCCTCAAGTAGGTTTGATTCATCTGTTCAATGATGCCGCCAGAAATCTATTTTCTGTTTTTCCATATGTCTTCTGGTGTGTCAGCCTCAACTGAAGCCTGGTTGACCCATGTATTCATAACATGCTGCCAACAATCACTTTTTCTGTATCAGAGCCCTCAGGGAATCGCTTGTATAAGCTCTCTTAAAAAGAGCGAGAACATTTCTTTCCTGGACGTTGCTGGCAAGTCACAAGTCTTATTGGCCTAATGGATTATGCCCATTACTGAACCAATCCCTAAGACCAGGGAAATGCCCTACACAGATGAATTTACATCTGCCTATCCCCAAATAAGTCACTTTAGAATGGCGTATGGGATTATTCCAATTGATTAGTCGAGTTGGGGCTTATCCTTGGAGCTAAATTCCTCTAATTTTATGGCTGTTTTCTACAAGAAATATGGCAGAGTTGGGTAATAGGTCCAATCAACTGAATATTGTTTTAATAACGGGTTCCTTTTTATTTCCCAAATATCTTTCCCTACTCCCATTTCATTCAGTATTTAATACAGACCCACACAAAGTTAGCATCATCAGCGAGCTACATTTTAGAAGGCAGATCCATTTTCTACATTTTGAAATGGAAACCAGAATAGATTCCATTACTAAATAAACAAGTCTGGGGTGCATATAGTTTGCTTGCTAGATGATGCCTAAATCTTCATCTCCAGGTCTTACTCTATCCCTCGCCCCCATCTTATCAGTGATTTTTGTTCCATTCCAGAGGGGCTGAGGATGTTTCACAAATATAATTTTAAAGGTTTGTTTTTAGGGTTGGCTGAATATTTTCCTGACATGAAAGGAGCTGTTGTAAACTATCATGAATTCTTCCTGGTCCTTGATTTCGGTATTTGTGTGTTCACCCTTGACATTGCAATGCTATAAAAAATATCTTTAGACACCCACAGCCTCTTTGAACTGGGTCAATTTCCTCACCAGAGGAAAGAGATCAGAGTAATACAAGCCTCGAGACACAGCCTATATGGTCCCTTGGTGAGAATTAGAAAAAGGCACCCAAATGCAATCCTTTAGGGGCAGGGCTGGGCAAATGGGATGCAGGTCAGATTTTAGTCCCTGTTTGCCCCTATGTCTAGATGTCCTGTGCTCACTACAGGACTTTACCACTTCCTTCTCACTGGTCACCACAGCCTGGTAACTCATCCTCTGCCTCCAGGCTCTTATTCTCCTCCCCATTGGTCCTACATAGTTCTGTCTGATTAACCTTCTTAAATCACTGTCTTTTATCATGCTCTTCTTTTTTAATCATTTTTATTGTTGTTTGGATACAATTGTCTCCACTTTCCCACCACTGCCTTCCCCTGCCCCACCCATCCTCACCTCCCGCCCTCAATCCTCACCCTCTTTGGCTTTGTCTACAGGTCCTGTATACAAGTTTCTTGATAACCCTTTCCCTTCTTTTCCCCGTTATCTCCCTCCCGCTCCCCTCTGGTCACTGTCAGTTTGTTCTTTATTTCTATGTCTCTGGTTATATTTTGCTTGTTTGTTTTGTTGATTATGTTTCAGTTAAAGGTGATATCATATGGTATTTGTCTTTCACCACCTGGCTTATTTAACTTAGCATAATGCTCTCCAGTTCCATTGATCCTGTTGCAAAGGGTTAGGAGCGCCTTCTTTCTTTCTGCTGTGTAGTACTCCATTGTGTAAATGGACCACAGTTTTTTGATCCACTCATTTATTGATGGGCATTTAGGTTGCTTCCAGCTCTTGGCTATTGTGAATTGTGCTGCTATGAACATTGGGGTGCATAGGTTCTTTTGAATTAGTGTTTCAGGATTCTTAGGGTATAATCCTAGCAGTGGAATTGCTGGGTCAAGAGGCAGTTCCATTTTTAGTTTTCTGAGGAAATTCCATACTGTTTTCCACAGTGGCTGCCCCAGTCTGCATTCCCACCAACAGTGCACTAGGGTTCCCTTTTCTCCACAACTTTGTCAGCACTTGTT
>PVKM010044637.1:0-12188 GCA_004027735.1 Carollia perspicillata | reverse complement strand
TGTGCCGTTCGTCTCACTGCCTGCTCTTGCCTAGTTTATCTGTGCGTGAATGTGTGTCTGAGGTCGGCCAACCACTCTATGCTCTACGTGCTCTGCTCATCTCATTCCCACTCCTGGGGTCTGCAAGCTCCATGCCACCTATGCTCCCCAGTGCTCCTGGGTCTGCCAGCCACTGCCTTTTCCTGCCACATTCCCTCTCCACCGACTGCTGACTCCCCCCCCTTACTGGTCTGGTTGAATGCTTGTCGGACTTCTGTAGTTCCATTTTTCTGTGTTCTGGTTGTGTTATTGTTTCAAAATCTTTGTTGTCCTTAACCTTGGTTGTGTGAGGAGGCCCAGTGTTTCCACCTACGCCTCCATCTTGGCCGGAAGTTCTAATCTTCCCCAATGTGTACCTTTAAAGCAGAAGTAAGTCTCTTGTAGGCAGCATATAATAGGGTCTTATTTTTTAAAATCTATTTAGCCACTCTGTGCCTTTTGATTGGTGAATTTATTCCATTTACATTTAGAATTATTGACTTGTGATGTTTTCTAACATTGTTTCTAATATTACATATTTCTTATGTCAGTATCTAATATTTGTGATGTTACTAATGCCATCTTATTTTTTCTGGTTGTTTTGTATTTTTATTGTTGCTTTCTCCTTCAGTTTCTGCCTACCTTTGTAAGTTAATTTTCCATGGTGGTGTGCTCTCTCAAGTTGTGGTACCACAAGGCTTATATAAGACATGTCATAGAGACAACTGCCTATTTTAAGCTGATAGCGATTTAACTTAGATCATCTACAAAAGCTTCATCCTTGAACTCTCCCTTTGTATTTTTGATGTCATCATTTACCGCTTTTTATATTGTGTATTCATCAACACATTAGTAGCTATAGTTATTTGTGAAATTTTTTTCTTTTGACTTTTATACACTGTAGTTAAGCGGTTAGCACATCATCCTGTTTCTAACTCTGACTGATATGTTTACTTCTATCAGTGTTTCATGGTGTTGATTAGCATTTCTTGCATGGCAGGTCCGGTGGTGGTTTTGATTGTCTGGGAAAGTCCTTATTTCTCCTTAACATCTAAAGGATAAGTTTGCCAGATAGAGTATTTTTGGCTGGCAATTTTTTTTTTTTCAACACTTTTACTATGTCACCCCATTCTCTCTTATCTGGTATGGATTCTGCTGAGAAATCTGTTGATAACCTAATGGGGTTGCTTTTGTTTGTAGGTTAGTGTCCCCTCCCCTGGCTACTTCTAGAATTTTTGCTTGTTTGTTTGTTTTTTTTGACAGTTTCTAATAATGTGTCTCGGAGAAGGTCTTTTTGCATTGAGATAATAGGGCAATCGATTAGGTTTGTGAGCTTGAATATATGGTTATCTTTCTGGGTTTGGGAAATCATCAGCTGTTATTTCTTTAAATAAATTTTCTGCTCCCTTCTTCCTCTCTTTTTCTTCAGGAATCTCATTGATCATGCATGCTTTCTTTACTCTTTTCATTCTTTTTTCTTCATTCTTCCCTGACTGTTAGTTCTGAGTTCCTGTCGTCTAGCTTGCTCTATCTTCCCTTTGCTCCGCTGTCCATTAGATGCTCTCTGTTGTATTTTTCATTACATTCTTTGAGTTCTCCAGCTCCAGAATTTTTGTGGTTCTTTTTTTTATGATTTCTATCTCTTTGGTTAAAAGTCTCATTTTGATTGTGTATTTTTAGTGAGGTTTTGCTGAATTGTCTTTCTGAGTTTTCTTGTAGCTCACTAAGTTTTTTTCAAGACAGCAGCTTTGAATTCTTTATAGAGGCTGGATCACAAAGTCTGTGCCTTTGTACTCAGTGGAGAACTATTTTCTTTTGGTGATGACATATTTTCTTGATTTTTCATGTTCCTGGTAATTTTTCACTGCTGCTTTCCCATTTGAAGTAGCAGACACCTCCTAAATCTTTGCTAGTTGGCTTCGATGCGGTATTCTGTTCTATGGTGTTGTCATCCGGGTTTTCTCCCTCTCTGAGTACACCTGCTCCATTCTTCCTGCTTCCCCTTGTGGTGGAATTCTTCAGCTTTTGTGTCTGGTTGCATGTCAGTGAGTTGTATCACTGCTGACTCCTAGAAACCGCTCTTGTTTTCCAGCAGATGGTGCTGTAGCCTAAGTTTGAGGTTTCTCGCTTGTCCGTTTTCTGGGTGGGTCCCTGTCTACCAGCTTTCTCTCTCCTGCTGCACACGGAAATGCACATGAGGGACTGGCGGAAGAATCAGTGGAGCTGTGGGTTCTGTGCTCCTGGGGGTACCTGCAGACCCAGTAGGGAGATCTGTGGGTGCAGTGCTCCCCCAGGCTTAAGGGTATCCTTCCTGCTGCATAGGATTCTTTTAACTCCCCTTGAATTTTTATCTGCCTCTTTCCAAATTCTCCTTCCCCCAATCTTGGAGGTTCTGCCGCAATACCCTGGGCTCTGCTGGAGAGAAATAGGTTTCTCCAGCCTCATCCCACACAGCTAGGGTAGCCAGGCCTCACTCACCACTCTCCTTTTCCTTCATGGGAGAGGTTGGCACTGCAGGATGGCTCAGTTCCTGTGCAGTTTCCCCAGCCAGGGCGGGGAGAGGGGGGTGCCTGTGTGCTGGGGAAGCTTCTCTACCACTGCCTCTGCTGGGACCAAATCCATATTTTGTTTTGTTGTTTTTTTTCTCAGGGGCATGCTGGGATCTTCCTGCAGAAGGTCTGGACTTCTGCAGATTCTCTCTCTTGTCTATATGGCTGCCCAGGTCAGCATTCTCTAGGTTTTTATCCAAACTGCAGCAGGAGGAGTCTGAGAAGGTTTGCTGGATGATTCCACGGGCAGTCCAAGTTCTTTCTGCCTGTTACTGGGTGTATAGGTGGGTGAGCCTCCAGCTGAGTCCCTTGGTGTATGGTGTTAGATGCCACAACACCCACAAGAATGCTTTTGTTTGTGGGTGGATGTCTAGTTTATTGTTCAAAAGGGAGATAAAAAGGAATGTTTTACTCCGCTGTGATGCTGACATCATTCTCCTTCTGCTTTTATAAATTACCATTTACTCAATAAAGAAAGGTCCTTTACTTAAAGGCCTATAGTAGGAAACTTATTTTCAGCAAGACTTAAGTAACTGATTACGATAATGAAACAACATTGCATGTCTTTTAAAATGTTATAGAATTATGACTTTTTAATAAATAGCTTTACTTTCTCTTTTTAAAAGATTTTATTTATTTACTTTTACAGAGAGGGGAAAGGAGGGAGAAAGAGGGTGAGAAGTATCAATGTGTGAGAGATACATCCATCAATTGCCTCTTGTGTGTACCAAACTGGGGACCTGACCCCCAACTCAGGCATGTGCCCTAACTGGCAACTGAACCAGCAACCTTTTGGTTTGCAGGGTGGCGCTCAATCCATTGAGCCACACCAGCCAGGGCATAAACAGCTTTTCTTACAATTCTCTCTTCTCCCTTTTTCCTTCTCTGTCCACCCCAGTATTCAGACTAAATCTGAGGTGTTTGATCCTTTCCGTTTCCAGTTGACCCTTGAACAACACAGGGTTGAACAATCCAGTTGACTGCAGTTCAGTTGAACCACTCAGTTCACTTGACCCGTGTAGCTTCAAACCTGTGCTGTTCAAATTTGGGAATCCGAGTGTACAGAGGGCCAATTTAATTCATATGTGGATTTTCACCTGTGCAGCAGGTAGGCGCCACTAACCCCACGTTGTTCAAGGGTCAGCTGTATTCTTTGCTGCAAACATCTTTTGTTTCTCCTGTATGCTAGGTAAAGACAGAGGCTAGAATTATGGACAACATACTTTTAAAAAATTAAGTAGAGGAATTTCGTCATGAGTGCCTGAAGCTTGTTTCTCTATTCCTTCTGCAAAGTGAGCAATACATTTCATATTTTAAATAGTGAAATCATTCCATCGTACCATTCTAGAAGACAGCTCTTATTGATCCATCAGAACTATTTTGTATTACTTTGCTTTCACAGATTTAGGATGTTTCAAAGATTACATTTAATTACCTGTGTTTAATTCATTAGAATTTAAATGGGAAAATATTGTTTAGGTTGGGTTTTGGTGATTCCATTTGGTCATGACAAATATATAATTGTGTCAAAAGCCTACCTTTCCCCCAACCCTAGGCTTTCCGGGGGACTCTTGGCAGTTCCCGCCGCCCCAGATAGATAAATGGATGTGGTTTAACTTCCTGGGGAAAACAAAAGGGTACCTTACCCTTTTCCTCTTCCTGCAGACCAGCAGCAGGCAGCAGGGGATTTTGTTGCCTTGGGGAGGGGCGTTGGAGTTTCAGTCATGTGTATCTGTCACTGCCCCAGTAGACGGAGGTATAAGAAATTGTAGGATTCTAAAATCTTGGAGTTGATTCCTACCCTTCCCTGATATATAAATCTTTCTTGAATATTTCCAAGAACTCTTCCAGCCTTTGCTAGGATACCTCGAAGGATTAAAGAATTTAGTCTCTCGTGAGGCAACCCTGTTTTGGGACAGTTCTCTAGTTTCCTCAGAGTTTGGGGATCTCCCTCTTCTACTTGAAGGTATCAAGGACTCCGTGCTGTGGGTGTGTCTGCTTTCCTGGCAGCTGAGAAATTAGGGAAAGGTCTTCTTGCCCATTTCTGCTGTCTCTAGCTTTGTGAATCAGCAGCCCTTTTCAGAGGAAGAAGTTGGAGGCCATGGGTTAGAGTTGGGGACAGCCTGTCTTCCGGAGGGAGTAATCATTAACTGCCATGTCGGACCTCTCACAAATCCCCTGAGAGACCTGGAACTTAGAGGATATCTTTACTACTCTACACAAACACATTCAGTCATACTGGGAAGAACACAAAGGAGCCAAGGTGTTGTTCCTGCTCAGTGTTTTAGTGACGTGTGTAGTTAGTTGTAGCCACCAGTCACTTCCATGCTTTATCAAGTGACTGCAGAAGCTCCGGGAAGGATCACTGCGGATCATTTTTGCCTTTTCCCACAGTGTTTTTGTTACGTTGTCTGTGGGTGAATATGGGTGCTTGTCTTCTACCTACAGGTATGCCTCCCAAGAACAATGCAAAGAAGCTCCATGTAAACCTCAGCTCCGGTGAGGATGAGCAGATGGCTCTCCTGCTGGGGTCTCTCAGTGGTCTGGTGGGAGGAGGGTGATTGGGAAATCTTTTTTTTCCTTCGCTGTTTTTAAGCAGTGTTAATGATTTCATTTCCCTGAAATTGTAACTGAGGAATCAGTGCATGTTTGGTGACCTGGAATGGTACCTTACCTTTTCGTTCTCCTCTTCCTGCAGACCAGCAGCAGGCATGATGAGCACCAAGGCCTTCACACTGGTCTCTGCTGTGGAGCGGGAGCTGCTCACAGGTGACAGGGAGCGCGTCAGCATCGAGTGTGTGGAGTGCTGCGGCAGGAACCTCTACGTGGGCACCGCCGAGGGCTCCATCTACCACTTCCTGCTGGAGGAGAAGACTCTGCCTGCTGGGACAGCCACATTCACTGCCACAAAGCAGCTGCACAGACACCTGGGTTTCAAGAAGCCAGTGAATGAGCTGCGAGCGGCGTCAGCTCTGCACAGACTGCTGGTGCTCTGTGACAGCTCCATAACTCTGGTTAACATGCTGACCCTGGAGCCTGTCCCTTCAGGGGCCCGCATCAAAGGAGCTGTGGCGTTGGCTTTGAACGAGAACCCTGTGAGCAGGGACCCATTTTGTGTGGAGGTCTGCATCATCTCTGTGAAACGCAGAACCATTCAGGTGTTCCTGGTGTACGAGGACCGGGTTCAGATCGTCAGGGAAGTCTCCACGCCCGAGCAGCCCCTGGCTGTGGCTGTGGACGGCCACTTCCTGTGTCTGGCTCTGACCACCCAGTACATCATCCTGAACTACAACACAGGCATCGCCCAGGACCTGTTTCCATACTGCAGTGAGGAGAAGCACCCGATCGTCAAGAGAATAGGGAGACAGGAATTCCTCCTGGCGGGCCCAGGAGGACTGGGTGAGCAGGGTGCTGTCTCCTCCACTAACCTCTGCCTCCTGGCTGCCCATTCTTTTTGGTTATCTCCATGACTTCGTGCTGTTTTTTAAAAATTTTATTTTTCAATTACAGTTTACATTCAATATTATTTTGTATTAGTTTCAGGTGTACAGAATAGTGGTTAGAGAATCATATATCAACACTTTACCAAGTGATTCCCTGGTATTTCAGGTTCCTACCTGGGCTCATATATAGTCATTACAATATTATTAACTGTGTTCCCTTTGCTGCACTTTACGTCCCCGTGACTGTTCCGTAACTGCCAGTCTGTACTTCTTACTCCTGTCACCTTTCGGTCCAGTCCCCAGGGCCCCCTTTCATCTGACAACACTGTCTGTTCTCTGTGTCTCTGAGTCTGTGTCTGGTTTGTTTGTTAGTTTATTTTGTTCTTTGGTTTTATTTTGTGCTAACATGTAGCCTGAAGATGGCTCTGGGAAGAGAAAATTCTTTTTAAGTAAATAACTACAAATATAAAAATCCTTAAGGACTACCTCATAAGATTTTCTCAAGTGTGTGGGTTTGTGAGTTGATTGCTTTTGCCCTTCGTCCTAAAAAGGATTTGAGGTGGCTCACTGCCAGGTCTTTTCAGATGTGGAGACTTCACTGTTCTGTATATATTTTTCTCTTAATTGACTGAGCTTTCATCCTACCCAAAGGTTCCAGGAGCCAGCTCCTTGAAAGGGCTTTGGCTATTTTCTGTGGTCTTACTGGTTCTCTCCCCTGCCTTATTGAAATGAAGAGTCAGAGCTATTAATTTCACTGATGACTTGTGATGTTTTCTTTCCATTATAGGTGGCTCAGGCTACAGGTTGTGTGTGTGTGTGTGTGTGTGTGTGTGTGTGTTGCTCAGGTGCTGCCATGATGTTTAGTGAGCGCATCTCAACTACCTACAGTAGAGAAGTGTGTGCAGTCTTCTCATTTCACAGGGATGGGTACCAACATTTTCTGGTAATAACAAAAATTGAGGTCATGAACTAGGTAGTATATGCTTCTTGATTTTTACTTTTTTAAAATACACTATTCATTAGAGCAGTTTTAGGTTCATAGCAAAGTTGAGCAGAAAGTACAGCCTTCCCACATACCGTCTGCCCCTAAACACACACAGCCTCCCCTACTGTCATTATCTCCTGACTGAGTGGTGTGTTTGCTACAATGGATGAATCTACATTAAGTTATAGTTGCCCAAAGTCTAGTTTATATTAGGGTGCCCTCTTAATATTGTACACTCTGGATTTGGGCAGATGTATGATGACATATACGTGGTATTATAGAGTATTTTCACTGCCTTAAAAATCCTTTGTGCACCCTGGCTGGGCAGCTCAGTTAGTTAGAGCATCATCCCAATACACTAAGGTTGTAGGTTCGATCCCTGCTCAGGGCACGTACAAAAAGAAACCAGGGAATGCACCGTTATGTGAAACAACAAATTGATGTTCTGTGTGCACACTCCGTCTCTCTCTCAAGTCAATCAATCATATTTAAAAAAAAAAAGCCTTTGTGCTTTTCTTGTTCAGCCCAACCTCTCCACCCTTGGCAACCACCGAACTTTCCACTGTGATGTAGGTGACATGATACGGTGTGTAGCCTTTCGCATGGGCTTCCGTTCACTTAGTCATATGCATTTGAGTTTCCTCCAAATCTTTTCATGGCTTCATAGCTCAGATTTCTACTTTTGGGGAAAAAAGATTTAACCCAATCACCTTTAAAAAAATTCCAATTTTGATGAAAATATCTTATTATGGAAAGCATATATAAACATATATAGTAGAAGAGAATAGTGTGAGGACCTTGGTGTGCACTCCACCCAGCTTCAGCCACTAAGGCTCCCTGCCAGTTGGATTTGCACCCTAGTCACTCCCCCTGCTCACTAGTTTTAAAGCCAGAAATAGACATCCTAGCATTTTACCTGCAAACATCTGAATATGTAGTTTTGTTATTTAGAAAGAGAAAACCACAGTACCATTAGATACCTGAAAAAGTCTAACTAATTTTTAAATATCGAATATTGAGGCACGCCATATTTCAGTTATGCATGTAGAGACATAAATGCATATATACGCACATCCATTTATGTTTAAGAATGTGCATGTCCACTTTCAGTTTGTTTGAATCAGGTTCATGTGAGACCCGCACATCACAATTGCTTGACAGAGCCGTTAATTTTCTCTTATCTTTAGGTTCCCTGTCCTTCTCTTTTTATGTTTCTTTAATTTTTTGGTTGAAGAAATTGGATCATTTCACCTAGAATTTCCCAAAGTCTGAATTTTGATGATGTTATCCCCCTATATTATTGAATGTGTAAGGCTGACCTCATGTTTCCCACAAACTGGTAACATGAGAGGTTTTATCAGATTCCAGTGTTTTTTGTTTTTGTTTTTGTTTTTGCTTGTTTCAGGGAGGCAAGGCTTATTCACAGGTGGCAGAGGTCTTCTGTCAGGGCTGCGTGGTTTCTCATCTCTTTCTGTGATGTTAATATCTAGTGATGAGTATTGCCCACATCCTTTAAATGTTAAGATGTTCATTAGGATCTTCAAAACAGCAACATTCTATTTCTGTTCCTCCTTCATAGATGAACCGCATTTCCTTGGGGAAGAGAAACTTCTCATTGACTATTTGGTTGCCCCCAGGTA
Organism: Carollia perspicillata; assembly: GCA_004027735.1. Lineage (NCBI taxonomy): Eukaryota > Metazoa > Chordata > Mammalia > Chiroptera > Phyllostomidae > Carollia > Carollia perspicillata. The sequence continues at coordinate 3,553 of PVKM010044637.1, read as the reverse complement.
CCTTTTGTACAAAAGGAAGGATGAGAAGGTTTTCAATAAGGTTATCCCTTCTGTCTTCCAGAAGTAACTTTTTAAAATTATAATTGTGAACCATGGATTTTTAACATATATGGTGTATTTTAGGCCATTTGTACTTGCGGGGAACTTATTCAGGTTGGTGGCTAAGTCCCCTTCACATGACTCCAGAACTTCGGTAGCTTCCTTGCCTTCGAATGGTATGGCAAGGTGTTCCAAGTTCTCCTGGTACATTTCCTGCCCTAGATCTGTCTTCCACCATTTCCCCAGGGAGCCCTGGCATTTAGAGACCATAGTCTGGGTACTAGAGGAGCTTGTTGTCCATTATGTGTAGGCCTTCAGTAGACAGAGCTCAGAAGTTTGCATTTTTTAAAGGTGAAACCCAGTATGAGGTCATTTTGATAGAACCAGTTCAGGAAGGCAGGACACTGACCTCATTCATCCACCTGTGCACCTACATCTTCTTCTAACCACACCGAAAATCTTCCTGAGCTACTGCCCCAGCATGAGTGTTCCTTCGATCTATTCCACAGTACACAGAACAGTATAACACTGCGGACACTGTTGTTCCCACAGCCTAATTACCGAGGAAAGTCTGGTTGTTTATAGCTCTTTTTGTCCTTAAGGTGGCGGCATTTATATATATACACACATATGTATATAAATATAAATATAAATGTACATATGTAAAGGGTAGATATAGGAGTGCATAGTCACATTCCTGTATTTTAAACTCATTTGGAATAAGTTTCCTTCTGTGTGGTTATGGCACTGACTGGATATACAGTTAAATTAACGTGTTTCATTTTACTTTTGATTGTTAGAAATTGCTTTATTTCATTTCATTTTTTGTTATGTAAATATTTACAAGGTTCCAAGTCTGATCAGAGCAACGAGACATATTCAAAGGGCTTACATCCTGTCTGCTCACCTGTTCTCTCCTTCCCCCATGGGTAACCTTTATTTTTATGGTTTCTCCTTTCATTTTAAAATAAAGAATATAAACAGATATGTAAATATTTGATCTCCCTCTTTCTTGGCTTTTCTTACTTAATAGTGTAGTGCACATGTCACTTCGTAAGACAATACTAGTTAGTCCTCATTCGTTCACAGTTCAGGCCGCTCTGTCATGTGGCAGCACCGTAGTTCCTGCCCTCGGCGGGCCTCTGGGGTTTTTCCAGTCTGATGGTGTTAACAGGGACATATCTTTTTCCATTTTTCCAGTATATCTATGGGAAAGCTCTTTAGAGGTGGGATTGCTCAGTCAGAGAGTGAGTGCGTGTGAATTTTGCTGGGTGTTAGTTACCGTATGCCCCTTCCAATGGGAATTATCTGTTCTTCTCCCTAGCCATTGATTTTAGAACTTGATTCAATACCAGCTTGTTGTCTGTTATATGTTTCAAATATTTGTTTCCAGTTTTACCATGCAGAAGCTTTTCTCAAACATTTCTATAAAATCAAGTGTATTAACCTTTTTACTTTATTAATTACATCTTGATTTTCACTCATATTAGGGATATCTCCCCCTCTTCTATGTTGCAGACAAATTCACCCACATTTTCTGCTACTAATTTTATGGTTTTATTTCTTATAGTGAAGAGTACAAGGAGTGAGTCACTTTTATCTCTTTCTAGATGCTCTTCGTCATCCCCGTGAACTGATCAGAGCGCCCTTTTCCTCACTGATCCGGGTGCTGCCTTTAGTGCGCACTGAATCTCCTTTTGTCACTGGGCCTGTCTCTGGATTTCTGTCTTGTTCCCTCAGCCTGCCTGTTTGTGAGCCCATACCTGTTTTAGTTATAAAGACTTGATAGTGAAAACCTTTGATTCCAGTATCTTTTCGTTGGTCTTAGTGCTAGGATTGACGGGAAACGATAGTCAGTCATATTTAAGATGTGCTTTTTCTCAAGCTCACTTTGCCTCAACTACATTGACATCATGCTGAATGAACCAACCTTCATAATTGTTGTTCTGCTGGTGATCAATACGATTATAAGCAAATCGGAAGATTACTTGTAAGTTGTCTTATGCATTACTTATATACAAGTTCTGTATACAGTATGGTACTCAACCACCGTCATTATATGGCTTCAGAAGTTAAGTTCAAACAAATTACTCTAAGGAGTGCAAATCCACGTTTAAACATTTGTGAGCTGTGTGTTTTCATTTTGTCTTTCTGAAGATGACATGTTCACTTTCATGTCATGAGAAATGGCTCTTAACTTTTTGCCTTAGTTTAAATTTTATTATTTTAAGCAATATTTTGCTGGAAATGGCATAATACAATTGATTGTTGTAACCTTAAACTCGATCCTTTGATCATTCTTGTTGAACAATGCAGATAATTCAGCTACCCCTCACCCTCCCGCGACTGTCTTCCTCCCAGCTAAGATAAGGGGTCCACTGATATTTCAAAGTAACACAATGGAAAATAATGGCATTGAAAGGTTTTTACCATTTACACATTTTGTTACATTTGCACTATTTTGACAATGGGGAAGCAAGGGGTTATCACCCGAACACTTAGCAAGCACATAGGTAGCCAGCTGTCAGAGCCAGCAGCAGCGTGCGCTGTTCCTGCACAGACCTGTGCACACCCTGATGGCCATGACTGCTGTGCCCTCTCGTTCTAGGGAAGTCTGCTTCTCCATTTGTGTAGGAGCCTTTGCTCTGTACCTCAGGTTTCTGCCCTTTTCATTTTGAGAACATTCACGGCAGGGCCTCTGCACTGCACAGGTCCAGGGTTGGGCGAGGCCCAGCCTTCAGCAGCCAATTCCAGGATAAGACTACACAGCCTTTTGGTGTCCATCATCCAAGAGAGTTGTGCTATAGAGAACATGGTTATTTCACCTGAAATTCAGCAGAATTGGGATTACATTCATTTACCAAATACCTGGGTGAACACAGTGGGCATGGTGCCAGTGGCCCCAGATCACCGTTTTTCCCCTTTAGGTTCTTTAGTGGCTGGTTCTAACTGCATGGAAAATTCAAGTTTGTACTCATCTAATTTTCTCCTAAAAGCTCAGTCCTAATTTCAGATTCTTGATGCGTCCTGTGGCTTTGCACCTCATGTTTCTCTGCTGTAGGATGTTTTAAAAAATCCTTACCTGAGTATATGCTTATTGATTTGAGAGAGATAGAGAGAGAGAGAAACAGATTGTTTGCCTCCCATTTCTTGTACACGCCCCAATTTGGGATTGAACCCACAATTTAGGTATGTGCCCTGACCGGGGATTAAACCCACAACCTTCTGGTTTACAAGACGATGCTCCAACCAACTGAACCACCTGGCCAGGGATCACCTCTCTTGTGCTCCCCCTGAGTTAGGTACCAGGTTCTTTTGGAAGTTACCCATCTTCTTTTTGTATTTCTAGCCCTGGCCTAATGCTGCCTTCCTGGTGGCAGACAGCTGCCTGGTCTTTCCCTGTGATTGGGTCTCTCCCTCCTTCAGTGCAGCCCCCACCCTCCTGCCAGGTGGTTTTTCTAAAGCACATGTGATCCTGTAATAAATTCAGGCTGCATTCCTCAGCCTGACTTTC
>PVKM010044636.1:0-12183 GCA_004027735.1 Carollia perspicillata | reverse complement strand
CAGGCAGTAAGGATCAAACAGTAAATAGCATACAAGAACTATTAGGGCTTCTTCTGAGTCAAGGTCTATCAGCTAAAAGGCTACAAAACTTTGGGAAACAAACTCGTTTCCTGCTTAGACCTTCATCATTTAATTAAGAGCATTCTTAGCAAAGCAGGTTTCACAATATTTTACATATTCTTTCTCAGGCCTGAACTCCCGGGGAGCCTGCCCTTTCCAGCACATGGTTGCACCGCCCTCTGTCATTGTTTCAGGCTTAAGTCAGCAGGGGATATAAGGCAGCCAAGAGATTAGGAGACTTCTCTCGGACAGAGTGAGGACTCGGGCTATGTCAAAGCCGAGGGGTGAGGGTCCATCACCCCCTTTCTCCACAGTCCCCCAAGTCCTTCTCTGGGGTCCATGTAATCATGCCTGTCTTAGGTCGTTCTCCCCTTGGGAATCTTACCCGTCATTGGCTAACTGATCAGGCTTTGGAGGCCAGTTATGGAAAAAAGAGCAGAAGCAGCTTTCCTGCCAGGGAGATAAGCTCTGTCTTCTTAGTGGCTATGGTCTGAAGGTCACTAACTCAGCCTTAGCCATGGGGGGGGGGGGGGGTTACAGCTCCTGCAACTAGACAGGGCGGTTCCCAACAATTTTTACCTTGGATAATTCCTTCATCTTTGTCTTAATCTTTAAGGTAGTCAGAGTACATCTTTTAAGCACTTTTACTAAGGAGGTCACAGCATGGTACCTTTCTTGACCCCCTGTCTGTAGAGGAAGGTATTCAATCAGATTACCTGTGACCGACAGTGTGGCCGAACTGGAGGGCCTCACCTTTTTCATGTAATAATCCAGAGGTATCTTTTGCAGTGAGGTTGCAGAAAAGTCTGCAAGTGGCTTTATTTCTACTCCTCAATCTGAGACACCCTCCTCCCACTGAAACGATGATAGGACTTCATCTTCATCTTTACCGTGTAAATATTGGGTTGGCCAAAAAGTTCGTTTGTTTTTTTTGTAAGATGGCTCTAATAGCACTTAGTTGTCTTTAACTTCATTCAAAACAATTTTGTTAGATTGTATTGCAACAGCTGTCATATTAGCGTGCATTTAAAAAACATCAAAATTGGTGAATTATTGTGTGCCATTTTAATATCGAAGATGGAAGAAAATATGCAACATTTCAGCATATTATGCTTTTACTATTTCAAGAAAGGTAAAAACACAACTGAAATGAGAAAAAAGATTTGTGCAGTATGTGGAAAAGGTGCTGTGACTGAATGAGTCTAAAGTAGTTTGCAAAGTTTTGTGCTGGAGATTTCTCTCTGGATGATGCTCCACAGTCAGATAGAGCAGTTGAGTTGATAGCAATCAAATTGAGACATTAACTGAGAACAATCAAAGTTATACCACATGGGAGATAGCCAACATACTTGAAATACCCAGATCAATAAAGTTATTGATGAAAATGAAAAAGGTGTCGTTTATTTTATGGAAAAAACTAAACGGGCTTTTTGGCCAACCCAGTAGCTCGTTACGGTGCGGGGAGCACTGGGTTTCTGAGCTCCGTCTGCCTGGAGCAGGACCAGACCTTCCCCACTGTGCCTGTTGTCTTCTTTTGGTCCCAGAAGTTCCCCCCCCCTCCACAACCTTTGCTTGCAGTGTCTTCTCTGTTATGCTTTTGTTCTCGTCTCTTCTGTAGGAACACCTCGCACTCGTGTCTTGGCTTTCTCTTCTCTCTCTGTTTTCATTTTTTCCCATTTCCTTTGCATTCCGGGAAAAAATTCTTGGATTTATTTGTACATAACTAATTTTTCTTTGCAATACTAATTCTATATGCTGTTGTTTCAACCAATATGATGTTCTGTTCCTACCTTTCAAATTTTCCTACAATTTGATTATTTCCCATTCCTTTTTAATATCATTTTGTGTTATTTTTCAAACCAATTTGTCATTTTTGAATTAGTTTGTTTTCTCCTTATGATTGTTTACCTTTCTGCCCTCTTTTGAAGTTGGTAAGTGGTTTCCTGGAATTTTTCTCCTGTGTATTATCTGAGGTCAGGATTAGAAGTTGGCGCTTTTCCTGAGGCTTCTGGATACTGTTCCTCAATTCGTTTTCTGCCATTAAAGTTATCTTGTCTCCCCTACCTCCTTGTATTCAGTGTCTAACCGTCCATTCAGTCAGACCCACTAAGAGCTGAAATTTCTTCACAGGTGGGGTACACACATGGCTTGAACTGCTATTCTCTGTCGACTTATTTGATGAAATAGCTTCTTCAAATCTGTTTGAAGTCCAGCTTCTACTACAATCTCTCCTCCCTCCCTCCCTTCCACATTCTGGGCACTATGCTGGGACTAAACTAGGAGCAAGAAGGACGTGGCCCTGCCTTCTTGGGTCTAACAGCCTGTCTCTGTTGCGGGGCTACTTCTCCTCCCTCTGGCCAGGTCTCCAAATCCCTCACCCTTAGAAGAACGTGAAGGTGCTGCTGGGCTCCATCTTGTCCCTTTTACCTGTAAAACTACATGTGGGGATATATTTCCCATAATGCACTATGTCATTGCCATAGTCCCCTGCTTCTCCCCAGCTATTTTCTGTGAGTTGCTCTCTCCGAATGGATAGAAAGGTTTCCATAGCCAGAGAGAACCACACTTTTACCTGTGAGGCAGGGGAGAGGTACCCAATATTCTTGTAGACACAGACCCTCAGGCTGGCAGCAGCCCAGGGGGAGGGGTCCCTGCTTCATGCTTTGTGTCTTAGCTTGTAGCCAGAGGCGACGATCTTTCTGTGGGTAGCTGCCCCAGCTTTGTGCAGGAGTCTCTCCACCAGAAAGCTATAGAGTGGACATGACTCCAGTCTCTGGCCCAGCTGGGCCTTGGTCTTCCTGGTGGCTCCCCTGCAGCCCTATCCTTATAACTGGTTGACTCTCTGTGAGTGACAATGGAGGCCACTCCTGGCCGCTGGGTCCAGGATTCCTCAGGACTCCCAGGGACTGGTTCCAGGGATGAGGCCTTCCAGGCCCACGCAGCCACGCCTTTGCCTGGTTCTGGGTGTCCAGCTGGCTATGTGGCTGTGGAAGGGGGAACTTGCTGGAGAGTTCTTTATGGAGGAGCCTTCAAGCAGTGCCAATCACAGCACTGGGCTCATTAGCAGTCATTGCCATGGCAACGGGGCTGCCAGAAAGTGGCTTGTTAGGCAGACAACTTCAGACCTGTTATATATAGATCTGGGAGTGGGGGTGTGGGGCCCGCTGAATACGCCTTTCTTTAGAGCTTCTATTGCTTCTGGGTTTGGGGTGTGAGAAGACGCTGTACGGGGGGCTTTAAAACTGTCTGATCTGGCTGCTAAATCGAGTGTCTGACAACCACCCGTTAACATCAGCAAGTAACGTTTGCTCGTTTGCTCGCACCTGTGGAAGGTAAGAACCAGGTGCTCCCAGAAACCTCCTGAGAGGGGAGGAGCCCTGGGTTGAACTTGAAGAATGGGGGAGGCTGTGGGGAGCCGGGTGTGGGGTCCGCACTAACTGGAGCCTGCACAGACAAGGCTGAATCTCTCTGAAGATCATCCATCTGAAGGCTTTGGGCTACGGGGCAGGATTCTTTTCATTAATAAGTAGCCGTGTAGCTAAACACTATCTTCTTATAAATTGTGCTTATTAAAATTTTATGCTCCTGGTTTTAATTTCAGAAACAGTGTTATCTCTCAGTCGCTCCCTCTAAAGCTTCAAACTGGTCTCTTCTGAGTTCCGTGAGCATAAGACCCACCTAGGGCACATGTTAAAAAGGTGGCTTTCTAGGCTCCAGGTTGTTTGGGTGGTTGGATCAGGGCTCTGGAATCTACACTTTAACCCACACACCCCAGTGACTGACGGGGTAGCCGAGGGATCGCACTCTGAAAAACACTGCTGTAGGGGGATTTCTGTTAATATCTGAGTGCCTTCCCTTTGCTGACCTGCTCGTTTTCCCCCCAGGGAAATCGGTGGCCATTATTAAAAGGACGGTTTCTCCGGTTGTGTTGTTTTAACTAAGGAAACAAGGAAGTCAGCCCACCGTGAGGGAACATGACTGCTTGGATGTGGGTGGTGATATTTTTGCCCATCTCCTGGGAAGGCATGTGCGCTCTTGGAGATGGCGACAGGAAGGAGAATCAGGCCTGAGCTGTCACCCTGCTTGGGTGAGAGCGAGGACGTCAGCTGGTCCAGGTGAAGAAATGGAGTCGATTACGGAGAGCTCAGGGGAGAGGGACTGAGGGTAGCCTGGGTTTAGGGAACTGGATGGAGGTGTCTAGAGCAAAGCTAACATTTTCAAGTTTGGTTTTATTTAATTAGCTGTGCACCATGGGCAAGCTACTAAATTCTCTGAATTCCAGATTCCTCATCTGAAAATGAGTGGAAAATGGCATTTATGTGCTAGGCTTACTGTAAAGATTAGAACCAAGCGTGTAAAGCACCTGACCCAGGCTCTGTCCACTTACCGACATTTGGTGAGTGATCAGTCATCATCAATGGGCAGAAATGGGATCTGCGTGCAGCCATTTCTTGAGTACTTATTAGACTAGGGCCCTGGAATGGTCGAGAAACCTCTTGATGAGACAGGGAGGGTATATGTACACACACGCATCCATTTAGGGGGCGGAAGGTCCCGTTTAACTCGGATTCTCTGGGGATGGGTTGTTTACTGGAAAAGGGGGCCCAGGGAGGACGACCCTGAGCCTTGCACCCTGGGGGCGGCCCTTTGGGGGAGAGGCAGCGTTGTAGAACTCCCAGCCAGCTGTCAAAGAATTCAGTTAAGGGTTTCTGAGCTGAGGAAAACACCTTCCTCTCTGCCCACTCCCACTGCCTCTGACCTTGTCCCTTGTACAGGGGGCTCGTGTCGCCCCTGCTTTTCAGTCCTGTTCCTATGGGAAGAAGCTGACAAAGTGGAAGGGAGAAGCCACAGGGCTAAGGAAAGGAAGGGAAGGCTTTAACTTGGAAGCAAACTAATTAGAAGAGTGAGTTTGGCAGAGACCTTAATTATCAGGTACTCACTCATGCTGTGTCCTCTCGATGGCTGTGAGTGGCTCTCCCCTGGGCCTGCACCCCCATGCCCCGAGATGGGGGGTGGTGATGCTGGTGTCTCTTAAACAAGAACCTGCAGGTTGGGAGGTCCACTTCTGCCTTGTCTATGTCTTTCTAATTTTTTTTTATTGTGGTAAAATACACCTAACATAAGATTTATCACCAGTGACTTCGACACATTCACAGTTTTGTGCAACTGCCACCAATATCTAGTTCCAAAACATTTTCATCGTTCCAAAAAGGAAACCCTGTATCCATACCTGGCCTCCCAGCCCCTGATAACCACTAACCTGCTTTCCATGTCTACAGGTGTTCCTATTCTGGGCATTTTATATAAATGGAATCGTCCAATATTTGGCCTTTTGTGTCTAGCCTATTTCACATGGCATGATTTCAGGGACCATCCATGTTGTAGCGTGTACCGGTACTTCATCCCTTTTGATGGCTGAATATTGTTTGTGTGTGTTTACCCACTCATCAGTTAATGGTCACTTGGGTTGTTTCTACCTCTCGGCTTTTGTGGACAATGCTAGAACATGAGCGTACAAGCATGGGAATGCTATTTTCACTTCTCTTGGCTCTGTACCCAGTTGTCTCCACGTCTTTTGATTCCTGGCTTATGTCAGTCCAGCCAACAGGAGTAACTTCTTCGGGGGAGAGGGGATAGGCAAGGAGACTGGCTGCCTTGGGGGTGGAGGCAAAGCACAGTCAGATGGGAGGCAGAGTGGGCGCCCACGGCCGCACTGGAGGGGGATGTAGAGGCCACCTTTGCCACGTTGTTCGAATTAGGAAATTGTCCTGGATGCCCTCCTCCCCTCTTTCAGCACCTCTTGGCCCTTCCTGGCTCCACATCAAGGGGGCCTGCCCTGCAGGCATCTCCTACAGTGTCCACATTGGTGGGTTCTGCATTTCCCGTGGGGGGAGACCTCAAAGAGGTAGCAGGAATGGTACCTCTTTGGTCATCAGTGTCCCCAAATGTAAACCAGAGCCTTTCCTGGCCCCACGGGGTTATTTAGATAACTCAGCTAGAGCCATTCTAAATAGAAAAGCACCATGCGATTACGGAGATGGGATAGGTGTCATTGTCACTTCCCGGGTGGGCGCAGAGGGTCGGGCGGACCGGTCCACGTGCTCAATCAGTGCAGCCCAGGACAGTTCTCCTCGCCACTGGCCTTCACCAGCACACAGTAGTCAGCGTCTTAACGTGTTCACCACCCCAGCCGGCCCACGTTCACCTTTTCAGTCAGGTCGTCTTGGAAACAGAAACCTGGGCGGAGTGACCCTTCACGGTGACATTTTAGCCGCAGTGATGGTGAGGTTGGGGTGAACTTCATGCCACAGCAGGCAGAGGCTGCTTGACACCTGGTCTCACCTGGCATCTAGACAGCCCCCTCCCACCAGAAACCCCCATGCGTGGAGCATTATCGGTGACAGGCACTTTCCTAGCGCCGAGTTTCTTATTGCTAATCACAGCGTCTTCCACAGTTGGGCCAGTGTCTTCCTCGTCTTATACATGCAGAAGTAGGTGCAGCCCATGGTGGCATTTCCCTGGGTCACGGGCCACCCAGTGGTTAAGGCAGGATCGAGCCCCAGGCTGGAGGGGCTCCTGGGTCCCTCTCTTCTCTGCAACCTCTTCTGGCCTTATCAGTCTCTGACCCTTGCTTCATACCCTTTAACAGTTTCCCATTTTCTCCGAGGTAATTTGGAGAAGCCCCAGTCCAATCTTCCCATTTCACATGCTATGACTCAAGCAGAAGCAACCTGGTTCTAGAATATTTATCTCTTCAGTCAAACTCCCGATCTGCCTATTTCTACATTGCTCCCATCCCTACACAGCCAAAACGTGTATCTCCTGTATGTGGACTATTTTACACACTCTCATACACACTCACACACTGTACTTGTCATCAGTCTATTTGTCTTGCATATGTTTTCAACATCTTCCAATCTGGGAGAGGCCCAGGTGAGCACACTCAGGTATGTGCTTGGGCTCCATGGACATCCTCTGCTGGCGAGAAGACTGCCTGCCCTGGCAGCTGTTCATCTCCCGGCACTGGGCAGCCTAGAAGCCAGTCTCTCCTGCTGAATCCAAGAGGCACTGCAAGTTAATAGGCATGGGAGACAGAAGTGTTCGGGGCATTGGGAAAGGTTTTTAATTAAACTGTGAAACTTTCTAATGAAATACACGCAGAGGCCCTGGGGAGGCCGTGTTTCCTCAAAGTCCCTCGAGCAGCTAGGACCGAGCCGATCCCGCCGAGGGCAGGCAGGACTCCACAGGACACAGGAGCACACGGCTTCGCAGTCTGCAGAAAGCTGAGCCACCCGGGAGCTGTGTCTCTGCGGCTCACTTTCAAGCTGTTATCTTAGCCGAGGGCATCGGCGCCTCCCCCTGCAGGAGGGGCAGCAGCCCTGGGACTGGTTTCCTAGGGAGAAACAGAGGCAAAAAGTCCAGCTCTGTTAACTGACTGGCTCCATAGGAGAACCCATCCTCTAGGGCACAGGTGGCAAACACAAGGCCCCTGGGCTGAATCCAGCCCTCTACTTTGTTTCTAACCAGCGGCAGCACCAAGGCCCTTGCCCCTAGTTAAGGAGTAGTTACATTTATACAGTCCTAAAATTGCATTCAGCCCTTTGAAGGCAACTGTGAGGCTGATGTGGCCCCCGGTGAAAAAGAGTTCGACACCCCAGCTCTAGGGGATCCTGTCCCTTCTGCGGAGACTCTGAGGAAGCAAGTGTTCTCATACCTCATGCCCCGACAACCGCCAAAATCACTCAAGTGTGGCCTGTGACCTCCCTTAGGGAGGCCTGTGGGCCACACACCTCACAACGTCGAGCTATTCCAGGGGCACTTCATCTGTCTCTGACTTCCTGGTTGAAATGAGTTGCAAAAATGCCAAACATGTGTGACCTTTTCTTTCCTCCTCAACAGAAGCCTGGAATGGTCCCCCCTCCGCCTGGAGAGGAAAGCCAGACCGTCGTCCTTCCGCCGGGCTGGCAAAGCTACTTGTCTCCTCAGGGCCGGCGTTACTATGTCAACACAACCACCAATGGTGAGTCCTGCTCTGGGAAGCATCCTGCACCAACCCCGGGCTTCTGTCTCTCTGGAGGGGCAGGTTTTCTCCTCCATCCTCTACCTCTTAGTTTTTAAAGACTTTTTCTTCAGAAATCTACTCCAAATACTGCTTTTCCCACAGTGCTGGGTGGTAAGGGTCTGAGCCTTGACTGGGAGACCTGCCCTTCAAGGTTGGCATCATCCTTGGACCTGTATAGCCACCCAGGTGTGGTCGTTGAACCCAACCTCATGGTGCGGAACCGTGTTTTCTGGATTGGGATCTCAAAAGGTTCTGTGGTCAACAGCTAGTTTAAGTCAAATTGAACAGGTTTAGCTACTGCCAACTGTCTTGGGATTTTGAATGTACTAAATGACAGAGAAGCCCTGACTGGTGTGGCTCAGCTGGCTGGGCATCGTCCTGCAAAGCGTCGCTGGTTTGATTCCCTGTCGGAGCACACGCATGGGTTGCAGGTTTGGTCCCCAGTTGGAGCATGTATGAGAGGCAGCTGATTGATGTTTCTCTTACACATCGATGTTCCTCTCCCTCTGTTTCTCTCTCCTTTCCCCTCTCTCTAAAATATAAATAAAATCTTCCAATGATACAGAAGTTCCCAAACAGGCATTGCAAGTGTGACGTCTTCCCAACTTCACAGCATCTTTCTCGTGCCTGATTTTTTTCACTGGCTGGTGTTTCTTGGAATGTTCTTTGGGAAATGCTGGGGCTACTTATGGATTACGTATTTTAATGGAAAACATAGGTTCCATGTGCATTTCTGAACTGAGTTCGGACTGTACCTCTACGCCCCCAGTTATTACGGATTTCCTGGGCCTTCACGATGACGACCCCAGGATCCCAGATGCCGACTGTAGGGTGAAGGGGGTGTGGCAGGTCAGTACGGCAGGGTGGGCAAAGGAGTGTCCCAGGCCTGTGGCTGGGCAGGGCAGAGCAAAACCAGCAACGGCTTGGCTCTTGACCTCCATGACTCCTTGAGGAAACTGTCACGGCAGATCAAAGGTTAGAAACACGAAAGTTAGACGTAGTAGGAATCAGAGATGTGTGTGCCAAGGCAGAACCTGAAATCTACCTGTTGGCTCAGTCTTGGCTTCTCACCTTCCTCATCTTATGGCCACCTTGCCCCGCCCAGCAGGACCATTAACATGATGGATGATAATGAACCTGCCCTTGGTGACCTGGTGACAGAGCCAGCTGCTATGAGAGGGAGCAACAGAGACAGCAGCTGGCAGCTGCCACTCGGGTGGCAAGTTTGTTCGTATCCCCTGGCAACCTGGCCTTCCGTGAGCTTGAGAGGGGTGTTCATAGTAACCAGGGTTTCTAGGAAAAGGGAAGTATAACTATTTCTGATCATTCTAATCTTGAGCTTCCTCAAAACAAATATATGAGCAGCTTTGCACTGTTATCAGACTTTGAAGTTTCAGAAGAAAGTGTTTATGTGCAGTTCCCCAAAAAGCAGAAATTGGACCACATGATCCTGAGATCATCAAGAATTTAGATCCCTGCTGTGGGTAAAAGTGGCTTTCTAAAATCACCGTGTGTGTGTGTGAGTGTGTGTGTATGTGTGTGTTAGAAAATAGCATACTCTCAGTAAAAAATTCAGTGAGTACAGAAGTATTTAAAATTAAAATCCCTGGTCCAGTACCCTAGAACTATTTATCAGACATATTCTTCCAGATATTCCTATTTTCTCATCTTCTAAACATATGTACAGTTATTCATTCTAATAAACTGGAAAATGCTCTCCATGTTGCTTTATAAATTGCTTTGATAGTGTACTCTGGACATCTCTGTGTACTTGTACATTCCAGCCTAACTCATTTTTCAAGACAGCTGTGTAGTAGTCCATTGCTAGTGTATGATGCCCTTAATTTAACCAGCCCCTCTTTATGAAGGGGACATTTAGGTCCCATGTTGCATTAACCGACAGGGTATGACAGCTTTTCTCGGAGGCCCAGGTTTTTGCATGTGCTGCTGGGTCAGGACATTTTGTGGGCCCTGGGATACAGTGATGTCAAGAGACCCTAGGCTGGAGTTCAGCAGATTTTTCATTAACGGGGCAGGGAGGCCTTGAGACTCATATTTCCCTGTCACAGCGACTCAGCTCTGCCACCGTCATGTGAAAGCAGCCACAGATAAGACATAAACCAATGGGTACATCTCTGTTCCAATAAAGCTTTTTTTATGGATGCCGACACGTGAATTTCAGATGACTTTTGCATGTCATGAAATGGTCCTTTTCAGCCATTTAAAAATGTGAAAGATGGTGTTAGTTTAGGAGTTCAAAGGCTGTGTGATAGACAGTGGAGGGTGGGGCTGGGGTTAGGGTTGGCCCACCCTAACCCCAGTTAGGGTGGCCGGCCTCTGCTCCAGTCTCTCTGCCCTCTGCAGCAAGACCGGCCCTACTTCCCCTTCCCCACCTTCTCTGATGTGCTCACAGTGACCCTGGCTCCTTGGCCTTGCATCCTAGACCCGTGCCAGTTTTATTCATTCACTGTTTAATTCATTCTTTATCTGTTTGATTGAATTCTTCATTCAACAGACACTTGGTGGGCCTCAAACATGTCCCAGGCAGAGTGTTGGATGCTGGGGATATAATAATAAAAAAGAATCCGTCCCTGCCCTCAAAGGGCTTCTCTTATAGAGGAAATAGAATTTAAGTGAATACATATTTGATTACAATTCTGAGCAGGGCTCTGAAGGAGAAGCCCAGGGTGTTTTGAAAGCAAGTTCAGTTGAGGCCCTGGGAGGTCAGGGGAGGCTTCCTGGAGGAGAAGGTACCTTCAGCTCAGGTTGGCAGGATGAGGAAGGGGTTGCCACTGGGCATTGCCTCCTCCTAGCAAAGAGTTAGTCATGTTTGGGTCATGTTTGGAGCGGTTGTGTAAATCTTGAACATCATGTTGAGGATTTTGCCCCTTCATCTAAGGGAATGGGAAGCCTGGCTGTCTCTCTGGGTCTTCTCTGGAATCCTTACTTAGACTGGTTTTGTTTGGCTGCTGGGCTGATTTTTAAGGTTTTGAACCTGACTGCCTTTCGGCAGGAAATTACCTATTAGAACAGGTAATTGCTCTCAACACAACCGCCTTTATCTGACCTCCTGATGGTTGACTTTGTGTCTCATCACAGCTGAGTCCACTGTATCCATTCTTCTGCTCCAGCTCTTGGATCTCTCCCACCAATGAGTCAGGCCAGAACCACATACCACTGCCCAGGAAGCAGAGGCCACCAGTGTCCTGCTAAAGCCACCACAGGCCACTCTTCTCTTCTTGTCTGTCCACCTTTCCCTGCCAAATACTTCATCTCCCCTGATCCCTGATCACTTCTTTCGCAGAGGGTGCTTGGGCACAACAGGCATTCTGTCCTTGTTTTTATAGCACCTACAAATACAACTGGTTTAAAGTGCAACTTATGTTTGTGTTACCATGTTCAGGCTCATATGCTTATGTTCAAATCCACTTAGGATTTTATGCAGGGGGATTGTCACAGTGCTTGGCTAGGCTGTGGGGACACAGAATGCTCAGAGAGGCCATCTCTGCCTCCAAAGAGCACAGTTCTAAATGGGGTCAGAGAAACAGAGAAACCAATAAGCATTGTGGGTGTTTGCATGGAAATCTGGGGCTTAAGGGGAGAGCGTCGTCAACTTTATCCGGGTATCAAACAACTCTTCAAAGAGGGGGCGCTTGACTCAGGGTTCCCTGCCGAGATCACTGTGTGAGCCAAGACAGGCTAGCAAGGCAAGGTTGACGTATCTGGTAAGGAACCAAGAAGTGAGAGAGAGGGTTAGGGGCCTGACCCACGAAAGACCCCCTGACGCACCTTGAGGAGTTGGGACTTGGCCCTGTGGGCAGTGGAAAGCCATGGTGGCATCCAGAGTATGGATGACACACTCAGAACAGCGTAGCGAGGTTGCTTGTGCAGCATAGTGAGGGTTTAGAAACAGCGAGCACCGAGCCTGGCAGGCTACACGAGAGGAGGAGTAACGAGGTCAACTCCACGTCTGCAGCTGTGGCTGGAGAGCAGGAGGTACACTCTGTCAGACGGGATGTGTCAAGTCGGGGAAAGAAGAGCGCTCCAGTTCCCCCGCCTTT
>PVKM010044635.1:0-12176 GCA_004027735.1 Carollia perspicillata | reverse complement strand
TGGTTATTTTCCTCCTTACTTCCCTCCCCCACCCCCACCCCAACTGTTGTGACTGGTCAAGCTCAGCACAACTTTGTGACTCTGTGGCCAACTCGCCAGCAGCAAGACGGCTCCTGCCCGCTTTCCAATCCAGTGGGCCAAGGGGATGCTCCTCGGCCCGGGCAGGAGGGCGAACACACACGGCCTCTCCACTCCCCCCGCCCCCGCCGGCTTTCCTGCTCCTGGCCAGGCGGCCTGCAGTGCTTTCGGGAGTAGGCCCGCTGCACGGTGGCCGCCAGGATTTTCCCTTTGTGGCAGGGGCTCAGGTTCAGTGTCCTCTCCCTGACATTTGTGGATCACTCCCCCGGTTTGTGCAATGTATGGAAATAAGAACCAGATGGCAAGGAGCTCTTTCCTTCCTTCCTTCCCCGCCTGTAGGCTCCCGAGAAGCCCCGAGCTCGGGACCGGACTGAAGAGGTGGTGCGGCTGCCGCGCAAGGCTAAGGCTCCCAGGGGCAGGTACCAGGGGCTGTGGGTCGCACACACACACTCTCTACCCTGACGCAAGCCCCTTCCAGGCAAAGCAATCAGTAAACCCACAGCCCACCCCTTCTTCAGCGCGCCTGGGCAAGCGAAAACTTTCTGCAACTGGCCAGGGGGTCGTGGCTTCTCTCGAGCTCCGGAGCCCCTAGCACCCTGATCCGCCCGCCCGCATTTCAACCCTTCTCCCCCTCCCGGGTCCCGGAGACGGTAGCCAGGCCGCGGGGCCCCGCCACTGACCTGTTCTTGGCCGCCGCGGCGCGGTCGCGCTGCCTCCGGTTCTTAAACCAGTTGCCTACTTGTGTGGGAGTGAGGCCGGTGGCCTGCGCCAGTTCACGTTTCTTGCTGGGGTTGGGGTAGGGGTCCTGCAGGTACCATTCCCGCAGCAGGCTCCGAGTCCGCTCCTTGAAGCAGTGCGTCTTCTGCTCGCCGTCCCAGATGGTGCGCGGCAGCGGGAACTTCTTGCGCACGCGGTACTTGTCCACCGGGCCGAGCGGGCGGCCGCGCAGCTTCTCGGCTTCCTGGTAGTGCGCCTCGAGCCACATGGCCTGCAGCTTGCCGTGAGACTCCTTGGTGAACTTGTGGTTCTCCAGGATGTGGTAGAGGTCGCGGAAGTTGCCTGTGTGGAAGGCGACCACGGCGCGCGCGCGCAGGATCGACTCGTGCTTGTTGATGGCCTCGCACGCCCCGGGGGCCACGGGCAGCGACCAGAGGAAGCGGCCCAGCCGCTCGATGTCGCCCGTCTCCTCCAGCGTCTCGCAGACGCTGGCCACCTGCTCCGGCGAGAAGTTGAGGGTGGGCAGCTGGAACATGGACAACTCTTCCGGGGGGGCCCTGGAGCCGCCGCCGCCGCCGCCGCCGCCTGCTCCGCCAGCACCGCCGCCTCCCGCACAGTTCCCGCCGCCGCCGCCGCCGCCCGCGCCGCCGCCGCCGCCCGCACCGGTCCCGCCGCCGCTACTCGCCAGAAGTAGGGAGCGGTGGTGAGAATCGGCGAAGTTTGGCAACAAGAAGTGGGAGGAATAGAGGTCTAGGGGGGAGCGGAATACCATGGACTGACCTGAGAGGAGAGGAGAAAATTCAGGGAGAGGAAGAGAGAGGGGAGGAAGAGGAGGAGAGGGGCGCCGAGGACCAGGAGGAGGGAGAGGAGAGGGGGGAGGAGGAGAAGGAAAGGAGGGGGCAGCGGGAGGAGGGGGAGGAGGAAGGGCGTAAGGGACACCCACACCCCACACACATCCACACACACACACACCCGCGCAGCCACATAGAGAGGGAGGAAGGACGGCGGCCCGGTGCGCGCGCGCAGAAAGCGCACCCGAGACAGAGAGGGAGAGGGAGAGCGGGAGCAGGGCGAGGGCCAACCACCGCCGAGTCAAGATTCAGCGATTCCACAGCAATCGCCCTAATGACAACAGCCTCATAATATCTCCCCTAAATCCACAGTGAGTGCAGCATTGAAACATTTTGTTTCGCTTTTCTATTGGTCTGCGGCGTGTCGTTGTGGCGTTGCCACGGCAACCACTGCCAATCACTGTCAGCCCTGCCAATCAATACCGAGAACGTAAGGACGGTTTTACCACTTAGCCAGAGTCGGGGGTGGGTAGGTGGGTGGGTGTGGGGGGAGCGGAGAGGAGGAAAAGAGGGAGAGGGGGAGAAGGAGAATTTTTTTTTATGTTTTCAACTCTTAATCTCACCACGTCCCCCATTTCTCTCTTCTCTCCCTCTCTGCTTTTCTCGTTGTCTCTGAGTTCCCTTCTCTCTTCCCCAAAGAAGTTGACCCAGAAATTGAAAAAGCTATGGGCATAGAGTTATTGAATGGGATGAGCAATTAAACGGGGTGGGGGGCGGATTTTGTTGGGAGGTGAGAGGCTCCTCCTGCCGCTCGAAGGCCGAGGGCCAGCCCGAGGAGAGAGGCGGAGGGACAGCCGAGGGGACAGGGCGTGCAGTCCGGCTGCCTCTTTCTGCCTATGTGAGCGCTAACAGTGGCGAGGAAGCACAGACAGATGAGATCATGGGGCCCACTGCCCGAGCTGACCCTGGTCCTGCAGGCTGCCGTGCCCCGGGGTTTCGGGGGGCATCTGGTGCCTGGGAGTCCAAGCCCAGAAGCCAGGGTGAGGGAAGCCGCTCTGGCCTCCCCCTTCCTGACTATCAGCCACATTTACCCCAACTTCCTCCGCCCTGGAACCGGCTTCTCTTTACTCTGTCTCCTAGTCAGAGAGCCTTGGTTTCCCCGATTGCCCGGAATTTTGAAACAGCAGGAGAATTAACAGTACACTTCTTTCTATCTTAAAAAGCAGCCCTCCTCTTTGTTTCCTCCTAGACCTCAACTACTTCCCCTACGAGCTACAGAGGAGGCTCGAAAGCTGAGAAGCCTGGGAGCTGACTGGAGCCCCCCACCCCCCTCCCTGCCCTGTCCCCGCCACGGAGGCTCTGGGTCTGTCTACCAGCCGCAGAAGGGCACTCAAACTTTGGACACTGCCACAAAGAAGTGGCTAGGCCTGAAAATTGCTTGTAAAGAAAAACAATAATAAACTGGAATTTCTGTAAGGAAAGTAACATCGCAAGCCTAGAACAGACCCCCAATGCCCACGGAACGGAGAGCGCCCTGCCTCCCTGCGGTCGCGGCGGCCCGCAGACCGGGCATGAGCATTTATTCTAAGGTATGTCGCTTCTAAGAAGATGGAACCAGCGTCTCGAGCGCGGCCTTTCTTTGTGAGGCTTCTGTCACTGTGAAGTGTGATTTACGCAGATTTGCCGGGGTCAGAGGCGTCTTTCCTCTGAGCACTGTGTATATTTGGACAGGACTCAGTTTGGTGTTTAAAAGTGTATATTTTGAATGAGTTCACACACAGCAGCCAACAATGCCCACATTGTCGGCCCGTGTACAACGCGTATTGAAACGCAGCGTCCAGACTTCAACTAATCTGCCCTCAATAAAGCTGACATAATTATCCTAAGCTGCCTTTCCAGAAGAAAAATCATTGAGGAATTCAAAACTTTTTTTTTAAAGATCTTTTCTACATTCCGATGCAGATCTGGGAGCGAGGTGCCGAGTCCACCGCACTTGGGAGATCTCAATGAGGGAAGGGAGGGAGAGAGAATTTAAATGGGAAAACTGACGTGCCTGGGGCTGTGAGTGTCCCAGCCCCTAGCGCCCCCGCACCCCCCGCCCCAGGCTCTGGCCCTCCCGGGGCCTTGACTCCCAGAGCGCCCGGCCTCCGGGCTGGAGAAGCGAACGCTGCGCTGGAGGCTCCGCCGCGGCAGGAGGCTCTGGACTGGGCCAGGGGGCCCGACACTGGCCCGCTCGGCCCGAGGCAGCCGAGCGTCGGTGGTTTTAAACCTGAGGACTGAGGCGGGGGAATATTCGCCCGGAGGGAAGCCCGGCCAAGCCCCACTTGGGGGGATCTCCATGCATCTTTGTCCGGGGCGTGAGTCATTTTCCGCTCAGCTGCGAGGCTCTGGGCGGTCGTTCCCTGCGGGCCCAGAAGGAGCCCGAAGGTTGGGACACAAAAACAGACACTTCATCTTTCTTCCCGACCCCTTTCTCTCGTAGGGGAAGGATTATAGGCTGAGGGGTGGGAGGGGGAAGGGGCAGGAGGAGGAAGCGGGGGAGGAAGGAATGGAAAAGGGAGGGGAGTGGGTATTGTGCCGCGTGTGGGGGAGAATTCCTACGGGTGGGTTTCCGAATATTGTGTCCAACTTTTTGAAAGCAGCTCGTGACCCCGAAACTGCAACCCCTGGAGCCGAGGACCCAGGCGCCGGGCGGGCGGGTGAACCCAGCCAGTACGCTCCCCGTTCCCCGAAACCCCCGCCTCCGGGTGGGGGGACGGGGCCTCTCCCCGCGGAAGAGCGGTCGGCTCCGGAGGGAGGCCGAGCAGGTGCCGCGTGCTCCGCCGCGAGCGCTGAGACCGAACCCCTTCGCCACTCCAGGAGGACGGAGGCAAGTGGGGCTGGTCCTCGGCGGGGCGACACCCCTGCCCGGGCCTCAGATGGGGCGCCCGCCGACCCGCAGCGACCCGCCGCACCCCGCCGTCTCCCGTAGCGGCCGCGGCTCCGGAGGGCCGAGCCAGGCGGAGCGAGGCGGAGGGGCGCGCAGCTTTGTGTTCCGGGACGGGGCCGGGCGAGGCGGGGCGGACGCGCCGCCCGAACTGTCAGAGCCGCCCCGCGGGGAGCAGCGCCGCGCCGCCGGCGGAGCCCGCCTTTCAGTCCCGCGGCCGCCCGCACCTCTCGGCTCTGGCCCAAAGCACCGCGGCCGCCGCCCGTAAGTTGCAAGTCCCAAGAGCTGGGGAGGAAGGCGGGCCGGTCGGCCCTCGGCGCCGGAGGCTGGACAGGCTCGGGGCGGGTCTGGGGGCGCAGGCACGGCAGGGTCTCGGTCCAGGAGTGCGGACCGGTGTGCAGGGACGCGGGGGTGGGGAGGGGCGCGGCGCGGGGCGGGGGTGAAGCTGCGGCGCACCGCAGTTCCCCCTCCCAAATTCCCAGGCTCTGCGCCTTGGGGCGGGGGTTAGAAGCAGAAGGACCTCGGCTTCCGGGGCCCAGGCCCCCTCTCTGGCAGCTCGGGTGCCCTGAGGAGCTGGGCTGCGAGAGGGCCGGGAGATAATCCTGGAGCGGGTAAGGAGTAGGGGGCGCCTGCACCCCGGCTGTCTCTGAGCGGGGAGATCGGGATAGGTCAGCCTGCGGGGCCTCTGGGTAGGTCTCCCACGCCGCCGAGATCTGGGACTCAGCGCCCGTACAGGCCGAGGTCACAAAACTGTCATTCTCGTCCTTGCTCAGTTCTGGCCCAGGCGGCAGGAAAGACAGCGCACAGGTGGTTCGAGGAGAAAGGACTCGGGGGCTCGAGAGTGTCTTCCTTTACCAGGATCTACAGGACATTTACTTACAAACATCAGCCCCAATCCCAGCGTTCACACCACCCGCGGGAGAGGGGCTTCAGACTCCCACTCCCTCCTGGGTTTGGGTTAGCAGGAAAGCCAAGGGGTCTGCGCGCCTCCGAGAGGAGAGGATCCGAGGTCTGGGGCAGCTGCACCCACCCGGCCGAGCTCAGCTGGTTACGGCCAGTTCGTTGTGAGGGGCGACGCCCCTTCCGGCCCCGCGGATGACAGGAGGCGGGAGCTGGCCCAGGGGCCTGAGGTCTGGGCCTCCCCGCAAGCTGCAAACCGAGGCTCTAGGCGCCGGCGGTGGAAGAGGGCGCGAGGAACGCAGCTCTCAGGCGGGGAGGCCGCGCAGCCCTTCAAGGACCCCGATTACTTTCCTTTGATTGAAAAACAACAACAACAACAACAACTGCTCCCTCCCTGCACCCCCGCCCCCTGCCTTAGCCTCCCGGGACCCGCGATCCAAGCAATTGTGGCCCGGGACAGTAAACACAGCTCAGTTGCCTCAACTTTCTCCGCACATAAAAGTTCCCGGCGTGCGGTGAAATTTGAATATTTGATCAGCCCTTTTGAGTGACCCTCATTAGCCTGGCGCCCTGCTAAGGCCCCGCCACTGCAAGAAAGCTGCTGGGCCGGCATTTGTATGCCTTGTTAGCGCCGCTTAATGAAGCCGCCCCGACGGCTCAAAGGCGGCCTCCGGGGCTGGCGGCGCGCACCTCTCGGCACCCCGCTCTGCCTAATGAGCCCCACCGCCCGCGGAAGGCCCCTCCACCTCCCACATTCTCAAACAGGAGGAGTTTGGCTCCGTCTTGGGCCACTGCACTTCCCACTGCCAGGCGCAGGAGAGAGGGCACAAACAGGGCCCAGCCCCAAGAAAGAGGTGGGAGACGTGGAGCTCGGGAGCCTTACAGGTCAGGGGCTTGGATTTTTGCAATCTCAGGTCGTAGCCCAGGCAGTCCACAGCCAACCTGTCCCCACATGGACGGTTTCTAACCAATTAGTCACCCCAGGTCCTTAAAGATGCATCTGGCCACCTATTGGCATGGCAGAGGGCAGATGCCCAGGGCAGTGTCGGAGCTCCATCCTCCCCACTCCCCAAGTTCCTTTGGTCTCCACTGCCCAAGAGGCCACCTGCTTCTTCGCAGGGATCCCCTTACGGCAGCCAGAATGAGAGTGCTAGGGCTTGGCTTTGAGAAAGGATGTGCACTCTCACCGCCAACCGTCACTGCCCTCACCACCCACGGACTCAGTGGAATGTGATGCCAGTGGCAGTAGTGAAGGGAAGGTGCCCTGCCAACCCCACGGCAGAGCCTACTCTCCCGAATCTCTCTTTAATCGTGCTTCCAGTGGTTAGAAATCCTGGAGAAAATGCTTGCTGGCAGCCACTCCACACAGGACCTGGCCTGTACGCTAGCTGCTCGTGTGAGCTTGGGACTAAAGAAAAGGCCCGAGGGAAAGGAAGAGCTGGATCCCTCTGGGAGAAAGGAGGACCAGAGCCACCCACTATTTCCCCTTGAATCAATGGAGCAGGCGACTGGTTGGCCAGGAAACATAAAGAACCCTGTTAGAGCTGTGCCACCGTCCTCTGACACAGGCTTCCTTCCACCTCTGCCTCCTCTCTCCTGGGCAGTTGCCACTCAAGGTCCCTCCTTGCTCACCCAGCTCTTCCGCTTTTGAGGGTTACTTTTGGGCGGGGCAGCAGGGGGCTTGTTAATGCCCTGGGCTTAGGAAGCAGGCTACTCTCATAGCCACACTCTGGGCCTTCTGGAAGTCCTCCTCCTGCCCATGCCCACAATGCCTTGGACACACAGCAGGCTGCCCAGCTTGGTGACCTTGGGACGCCATTGCAGGGCAGCCACCTCTAGAAATGAGTGTCACCTAGCCAGCCCTCACTCCGCCAAAAGGCCTGGTAGGCCCCTGGGATAGGAGAGTCTTCTAAGTCCATGTGGTCTGGGGAGACCTCTTCTCTCTTTTCCCCAGCTCAGCTGGCATGCCTCACCCCATTTACCATCCCAGGGACACCCTAATTCAAATCTAAACTGCTGATCTGTAGGGGCTCATCTCTGTGCTGGGCCAGGTGATGTTTGGGCCTTGATTCAAGGCAAGGGCAAAGGTTGGACCAGGGAAGTGTGGGGTGTAGCTGTAGGAGAGAAAGGGGACCTGAGGCAAAGGGTAAAACTCAGCTCTGCGGCCCCAAGGCCAGGCCTACCAACTGCTCAGGGGAGGAGGCAAGGGGAGGGGGCTAGGAGTCCGCGGGCAACGGTCGGGGCGTCGGCGTGGGGGGCTAGATCCGATGAGAAGGGTGGGAGGCGGGGGTCGGGTGAGAGCGCAGGGCAGGGGGTAGGGGGGTGCGGCTCTTTAAGAACCACACTGCTAGCAGGAGAAGCTCATGGCCCGGTGCTGGTAGCGCAATGACCCGAAGGGGATTTAGACGGAAGGGAGCGGCCCGGCACCCGGGGCTCTGTCCGGGGCGACCAGAGAGGGCGAGGCACAAGAATAAGGAGCGACTGCGTCATGAAAGGCCGCACAGAGGCGGCGGCGCTGCTGCTTTTGACTTCTGAACAGGGTTTAGAAAGCCTGCCCGGGTTAAGCTGAACTGCCTGCGCTGGGCCCTGAGCGCCAGCTCCGCGGGCTCACAGTCCCCGGCCTCGGTGCTGGGAAGACGTGGGATGAGCGGGACACTGGGTTGGCCAGGAACTTGGCAAAGTTGCTTTTGGCTCTGCAGCCGCCTGACCCTAGCGCACAACTGCGAGCTTGACCGGCCATGCCGGGCAAAGCCAGAGAAAGAATTTTCCTTTTCCAACTTCGTCTTTTTTTGTTTGTTTGTTTTTGTGTGTCCACTTCGCGCAGCTCCGGAGCCTACCGATCCCAAATGGAGCCTCAACAGGTGCCCGGGTAAGTCCATTTAAGAATTCGTCAGCCCCTCCCCGGCCTCTTTCCTTTCCCCCTCCGGGTATGCCCCGGCCACCCCGAATTCCCTGTGCTCCTCCCGCGGGCAAAGGCAGGAGGAAGAAGTTTTGGGGGGTGTGAGTGGTGCCCTCACCCTGGATGTCTTCGGGCTCCCAGTTTTAGCCCAGGACCGCTGGCCCGCGACGCCCTCAAAGCTTCACCCAGTACCCGCGGGTCCCTATCACTCTAAACTCAGTGGTGGGCCCTGGTACCCCAAGTTGTGAGGAGGGAGGTGGAGGAACGTCGCCAACAGGAAGGGGGCGGCGGACACCTTGACCCGGAGGTCTTTGTGGGGAGTTGTAACACCCTTTTTTATGAGAGACCCAGGATCCTGCCCGGGGAGCCCGCACTAGCTTCACGATGGCCCACAGGAGAGCGCCACAGCAGCTGGGGTAGGAGTAGGGTGGGGGAGGCGGAGGGGCAAGAGGTGGGGGGGCAGAGAAAGGCAGAGGCAAGAAATCCGGGGCGTCCGAGTGTAAAGTCGTAAAATGTCCTCAGAGCGCGCGGAAAACAGGCGTGCGTGCTCGCGGGCGCACACCTCTTTGTCACACACACTCTTAATACACACACTCACACCCACCCCACACGAGTAGCCCAAGCACGCGGTCTGCAGCAGTGCAGAGTCGCAAGCTACCGCGCCCAAGCCGAACCGGAGGGGAGCCGCTCTCCTGCGCCCCACTCCCGGGCTGCCAAGAACCCTTCCGCCCCGCCATCGGTGTCTGGAGAATGACTGGGGGGGAGATGAGGACCCCCAGGACTAGGGCGCGGGGAAGATCTTACCTGCGGCAAGGTAAGGGAAGCCAGGAGCAGGAAGTAGAGGCGGATAAATATTCATTAGGAAGTGCGTCTCCTTTTAAACCGCGCCGGCGTGCGTTTTTTCTCCTATCTCTCTTTTTCCTTCCTCCCACCCTCTGTCCTCCTGTGTGGCTCTCCCCCTATCTCGCTCAGTCTGCCTCCCCCCTACACACTCCTCCCCACGTTCCTGCGAAATGCCGCGTGGATCCGCGTCTGGCTAACCTGTTGGGAAGCCTGAGGAGCGGGCAGAGCCTCCCGGCGGTTTGTCTTCGCTCTTGGGGCACGAGTTCCCGATCGGCCCTCCCTCCAGTCGCCCAGCCCCTTACCCCCTCCTAAATTACTACATCATTAGCTTTATTTTCTGGTGTGTGTGTGTTGGGGGGGGCTGTGGGGGTGGTAACGCACAGCCCTACCTACCTCTCCAAAGCGGGCCAAAAGCTGTCGATATCGGAGGCTGCCCCAAGTCCATCCCCACCCCATGTTCCCACCCCACATCCCCACCCAGTCTTGCTTCTTTTTCCCATTTTTACATCTCCACCTCCTTCCTGTACCAACCCAACTCCACCATCCTCCCCTCTCCCGCCACCGCCAATCTGTATCCCCAGGTGGGTCAGCAGTGAGATGCCAGGGCTGTAGGTAGGTACGACACACTGAGGTTGGGACTTCATCCTGAATTGGGTGTGAGGTAGCTTTTCGAGTCCTCCTTTGCCACGTCGGTTTTCTAGCTTGACCCCGAGTGGGCACCTGGACAGCTTGGGCTTAGGGTCAGAATACGAGGGTGCCCATCAAGGGCCTCACCTGCCAGGCCCCAGGGTCCCCGGGCTTTGGCCCTTCGGCGGAGCTTGGAGGGCTGCATCTTGTGTCGGGGAGAGGTGGCCTCACTTTGTGGGAATGAACAGGAGAGACAGACCGACACACCAACGACTTTTACGAAAACACTGACCCGAAGTTAGCCTCAAGTCCGCATCTTTCTCACGCTCTTGAGAAAACACATCTACAGGACTCGAGGAACGCACAAGTCCCCTCTGAAAAGCGTTTCCAGCCGCCCGCGAGCCTGTGCGCACGCTCACGCCCACTCCCGCAGGTTAGAGGCCTGCGCTCCCGCTGACCTCAGAGAAGGCGGAAAGGTGGCTCTCGGTGGAGACACACACTGTAAAACTCAGGAGACCCTGACCACCATTCTTGGTACCTTTCTTCCCCACTCCAGGTCCCAAGGCCACGCCAAGGGCTGTAAGGGATGGTGTGGCCCCAAGGTGCTTGGGGGTGGTCCGGCGTCTGGCTGAGCTCCACGCACCCAGGTGGGGGCGGGAGGAGGGGCCGAGGGGGCGGGCCCAGGCCGGTTCCCAGTTCCCTGTAACGCTGCTCAGGGAGATCCGAGGAGGAGAGTTTCATCCCCACTCACTCACTCACTCCCCTCCCGGGGAGGCGCTGTGACTTCTTCAGTAGGGTCCTACCCCTTCCCCAGGCTCTCCGGGCTCAAGCGGCCCTTTGGTAGCCAGGGACGCGTTTTTCAGCCTCAAGGTGATGTCGCGATTTCTTCTTCCCCTATTTGACCTGGACTGTTTGGTCCCAAATCCACCAGGAGAGGTCCCACAGGCTGTTTCGACCCCTTGTGGATGTGAGTGAGGCGCAGGCTCCTCTCAGGGGCTCCCACCTCCTGCAAGGTTAAGGAGCTGGGCAGTTGTAGGTATAACAGGCCTGCAGGGCCCTGGGGGGCGGGAAGCCTTATTAACCTCGCACCTCACCTAGGGCCCCACGCTTGCTCGTCTCCCCTTCCGCCTGCAGACCAGGAGTCGCAGGTGTGTCCCTTCACTGCACACAGTGTACATGCAGTTTACACGAACACACACGAGAGGATCAGAAGAACACTAACAGCAGAATCGGAGAAGAGAAGTGTCCACAGACAGAAACATTAGAATGCACGGATGCACACCCAGTTGTCCAGATGCAGACAAAAGCTGCAGCGGGCCCTGGGAGTGACCCCAGCCACGGGGGCAGATGCACAGGAAGCCACACACAGGGAGAGTGGGCCAGGAGGATGCAGGCCGCCAGGCCAAGGGCTTCCTGCTAGAGGGATGCTGGCTCCTCAGGGGGAAACTTTGTTGAACCGACTGAGGGAAAGATTTCGGGTCAAATCCTGGAGACTAGAAAGAGCACCTCATCCACCCGGAAGACGACCCTTTCACCTTCCTCTCAGCTGGGCTGGAGGTGCCCAGAAGAAGGCAATCCAGGAAAGGTCCATTTTGACCTGGATTATTTGTTATTACTAGGAGGCTGCGCTCCGAAAGAGAATGAGTGGGGTGGAGAGCAGATGCTGTGAGATTCCTAAATCCTAACGGGGATGTTCAGCTCCAACGGTTCAGGAAGGGGGAGGGCCCCTCTTCTCTGCCCTTTCACTCCTCTTAACCTACATTTAGTCATCAGAAAGAACCTTAGCTCTCAGCTCCACACTCTTACTTTCATTCCAATCCCCTTTATAGCAAATAATCTGCAAAAGAACACTCTAAAGCAAACCGAATTGTTTGTTTTATTAAACTGGTGAGAGAGAGAGAGAGAGAGAGAGAGAGGGATTGGGGAGTTCTCAGCCCCTACTCTCGCATCCTAGGCAGAACTCGCTGTCCCCGCCAAGCTGGGGCGTAGCTGTTTCCAAATGCCCGAGGAAGTGCACAAGCTCATTTGCGGTTTCAGTGTGTGGTTTTCAGTTTGCCTGCCCAGACTCTGCGAGCCTTCCAGACAGTGTCCACTACGGTTTCCCAGCGGAAGACGCAGGCACACTGGGTGCAGTGGAGCCCTCCCTTCCACTTCACCTCCCTCCCCAACTCTCTCTCTCTCTCTCTGAAAGTAGAGGGTAGGTTTAGAAAATCTTTTAGAGAAAAAGCGAGGAGAGAGGAGAGATAGAGAGAGAGAGGGAGAGAGAGAGAGAGAGGACGAGAAAAGAAAAGGAAAGGAAAAGAAAAAAAAACAGGACTTTCTGAGCCAGCAACGTGGATGAGCACCCTCCGAGGAGCAGAGGAAGGTCCGTCTTGGGAAGAGACAAACCATCTGG
>PVKM010044634.1:0-12185 GCA_004027735.1 Carollia perspicillata | reverse complement strand
GAAAGGCCAATGATGACAAAAAGCTCCAGAAATCTGCGTAAGGGTAGCTCTGAGTCTGCTGAGCACGAAGTTATACGTCCATACTGAGAAATTTCACAAGGCTGGCCAAGAAAAGAAACGAAAGCCAAACAGCATCTGAAACACACACAAAGTTGGAGGACGTTCAAGCTCCCACCAGTATGAAAGAAAAGCCCTCCCTGGGGCATCTAGTGGGCGTGCAGCTGGGATTCCCACGGGGGTCAAGTCCTAGTAGTTAAGGAACCGTCCCTGGCGTGAATACCACCCTGGATCCTTCCTAAGGAGCTTTTAAAAGGCCTTGACGGTGACCCAAAAGTCCAAGATTTTTACCAAATCAAAGTCCAACACTCTTGGAAGGAAGATAACAAAAGCAAAATCCAGCCACTTAGCAATGTAACACAATATTACATCAAAAAAATTACTGGACTACTTGCCAAGAGGCAAAATGTCTCTTTAATAGGAGAAAAATTGTCAACAAAATAGACTCAGAAATGACAATAGACTCAGAAATGGAAAAAAATGAAACTACTAACAGCTATTATAACAGTATTATAAATACCTGTATTATGTACAAGTATTTAAAGGAAAACATGTATATAATGACAAGAGAAATGGGCAATGCAGAAAAGAACAAAAGGGAACTCACAGAGATAAAAATGTAATATCTAAGGTAAACATTTTTAGATAGGATTAGCAGATTAGACCTACATTTCAAAAGACAAAGACTGTATGATCTCACCTATAACTGGAATCTAATGAACAAAACAAATAAATGAGCAAACCAGAACTAGAGACATGGAAAGAAGGAGAAGGGTCCGGTCAAGGAACATGTATAAAGGACCCATGGTAATGGACAACAGTGTGGGGACTGACTGAGGGAAGGGGGGCAGGGGAGAGCAAAGGAGGAAAAATTGGGATAACTGTAATGAAACAACAAAAAGGAAAATACAAAAAAAAACCCCAAATTATAATATATGTGTGTATGTAAAAAAGTCAGTGAACTATTGAAATAAAAGTATAGCTAATAAGATATAAAAATAGCAAAATGAAATACTAAAAAAAGGCAAGAAAAGAGCAATAAAGAAACAGAACAGACTGGATAAACATACAGTAAAATGATAGATTTAAACTCAATTACAGCAGGTAATGCCTAAAACAGTCCCCAGTGGTCCCTACCTTTTGGTATTTACTACCTTTTAGAACATTCTCCCATTGAGTAATTGTTTCTAATCAATAAAATTAGCCAATGTTCAAGAAATGTTACAAAGAATTGTTACTTTGTCTTGCCAGTGGACTTTCTCCTGCTGGCTTTGCTCAAGTCAGCTGTCATGTTGGAGAGTCCTCCGACCCCACAACCACGCCCACAACCGCCACCACCCCACCCCCCGCACTGGGACAAGGAACTCAGTGTCCAACATCCCTTAAGGAACTTCACCTCACCAAGAACAGTGTAAGTTTAGAAGTAGATCCTTCCACAGTGGAACCTCCGGATGAAACTCCAGCCTTGGCTGACACAAATGCAAGTTTGCAAGAAACCTTGAGGCACAGGTACCCTCTACCAGGGGTGTCCAATCTTTTGGCATCTCTGGGCCACACTGGAAAAAGAATTGTCTTGGGCCACACATTAAATACACAAGCACTAACGAAAACTGTCAAGCAAAAAAAAAAAGGTTTTCAGTAAATTTATGATTTTGTGTCAGGCCGCATCCATAGCCACCCTGCACAGGCTGCAGGATGGACACCCCTGCAAGTCGTGCCTGAATTCCAGACTCACAGAAATTGTGAGGTGATAAATGTGTCTGTGTTAAGATGCTGAAGGGGTACTTGTTACACAGAAATAGACAACCAGTGCACCGGACAAAACAATAATGACCTTACGATTGAAAGACAGAGATTTTCAGACTACTTTCAAAAAACAAAGATCCAGCTCTATGATTTCTAAATAAAATGTACTTTTATATAAAGGTACAGATGGGTTAAAGATAAAAGCTGGGAAAAGATTTATCATGCAATGCTAAGCATAAAAAACTTAGAAGGGTTATATTATTATCAAACAAAGAAGACTTTAGTAGAAGAATCATTACCAAGGACAGAGGAACATTTTATAATGTAAAGGGCTCAATTCATCAAGAACATGTAACAGAGCCTCAAAATACAGGAAGGAAAAAACAATAATGAAAGGAGAAACATACAAATCTAATAGTAGTTGAGGTTTTCGACTTACCTCTAAGTCTTTGATAGAACAAGTAAAAAGAAAACAGTGAAGATATGTAAGACTTGAACAACTTTATAAGCTAACTAGACCTAACTAACATTTATCTCAACCTTAAGGGTACATGAAACACTTATGGTCATTTATGAAAGGTACACATTTTCATGAGAAGTATACCTTAAATAGTTTTAGTGTAACAGGAGAATAAAGCAAAAATCAAAGTACAGTTGACCCTTCGACAGTGTGGGGATAGGGATTCTGAATCCTGTGCAGTTGGAATTCGCATATAACTTAAATTGGCCCTTTGTGCCCGTGGGTTCCCAACAGAGGATCAGGAATTTTGACCCACGGTTGGTTCAATCCATGATGTGAAACCTGGGGACACAGCCAGCCAACTATATATTTTTTGGAAAAAAAATCCACATACGGTGGACCTGCACATGGTGGACTTGAAACCTGTGTTGTTCAAGGGCCAATTGTACTGTCTAAAACCACTAAAATCCAAAATTTACAGATTTAGGAATAAGTTCTTGAATTTCTTTAAATTTCACTTTGTTCAGTCCTAACTTGATCTGACCGGGGTTAAGTTTAAACTTCTTTATCTGGAAAATTCCCAAAATTATAATACTTGGGTATCCAAATAAAATCTTCAACTTTTTACAGTCGTAAGCGTTTTTTTTCTGTTGAGAGTTCAGAAAGCACTCAGCAGCCAATCCGTCAGCCGCTCTGCTTCTGATGCAGAGCGTCAAATAAACAAACAAGCACACAGTGATGCACCCGGAGACCTCACTGGTTTATCAGTGAGCTGCTACTTAACTAAATTCCACTTAGTTGAATACTGAAAAGACTAGCTAATAGAAGTAAACAGCAAGGGACAGAAAAGTCTATGCTAGAAGAATAGATTGTTAGAAAAGTAATACCTTCTCATATTGAGAGCATACCTAGTTTAAATATCCCTTTGCATTCTTGGCCTGAGAAAACAGTAACATAAACATTTACATCTTTTTCATCATATATATTTTATACATCACTCAAGAGCCACACAATTTTTCATACATTCAATAACTATTTGTGATCAATTCCTAAGCAACTTATTATTTCACATTTGTATCCATTTTATTTTACCAAGAAATCTCTGAAACATCCTGGGTTTCTGACAGGTTGTTAAAATATATGTAATAAAAGAAGTTTTATTTTTACTACTAATTTTGAGAGGCTTGGTTGAGATCATATGTCAACTTACTTGCCTGTGTCCTATTTTTAAATTTGTTCAAAATGTATTATAATCCTACAACAGGATGAGATATCAAATCATAAGAAATTTTTCATTGTGAAGATCTCTTTCATGTAATAGGACTAACTCACTGAAAAGAAACATGCAAAGAAGGAAACAAACCATACAAAATCCCCAATAGATCCGACTCTTCAAGTGAGGAACACTATTCACCTCTGGAACTTCATACATGTCCCTCATAAGACTTCAGACTCAGATAACTGTGAGGCTTAGGCATTTAAGGCCAATTATAAACCAAATAAGCCCTAATTACCCATTTCCTTAAGTTGTCCAGGCTCCAAATCTCTTGGGTTGTGTCCTTCTCATTTATTTTTAGGAGTGTATTCTTTTTTTAAAAAGAAATATATAATAATACACAGCAAAATATTTTTAGAGGATTCAGATTAACGGAAAAACAACTTAAGATCTGCCCCCAGCCCCAGTAAGCTTAAACCCTCATCTAAACAACTGCTGTCACACCAAGACTTCATAGAACATTCTACAACAATAGAACTGTTTCTGTTTTCACATATAACAAAGCCATTGTGAAACAAGTGATCATATATATATTTTAATGTATGTTTATTTTTTAAAAGATCATTTCTGAATTTAGTCAATTTTGGGGGGTTAATAATGAAAAAATTAGTTTAGATATGGTTATGACACAGATTTCCTCAAATCAAAAACAAAAAGAACTTAAAAGACGATTCAGAATAAAAAATTTTTCAACAGAGAACTGTTTTATGACTTCAAAATACCAAGTCTTGTGTATAGCACTTATCATACACATCAAATGCCTTAAAAGAGTCTCAGCAACCATACCCACTATCTTAATCTCTTCAGAACAAGCTCACGAGGAGAAAAATCTGTAAATTAGTCTAAATTAGTCCTCGATGACGGAGGGTTTGTTTAGGAGTTTACCAAATGGAATGACCCTGCTGGAATTCCCTCAAGCAGCCTGTGAGAATGTCAGAACAGAGTCTGTTTTGGAGGTCACAGTCCCTAGAGAGCTCTGAGTTTTGGCCTGTTTGTCTTTTCACAGGCTTTAATATTTGAAAATCATTCCTTGTAGACACTGACTGATGCCCAGGGAATGCTAGGATTGTGGGAACTGGCAGTACCAACAAGAGAGACAAACTTCATGGGAAATCAGTGCCTATTACATTTGCCCTCTCAGCTCTCATCAGATAGGTGACTCCTCAAATGTTATAAGGTACGCAGTGGGACATTTCAACTGCACGTCACTCCAACGTCTTTAAAAAGAAATACTTGTGGAAAATGGGAGCAAAGGTTACTGGGACTATTGAAAGCAACACTAAATTATCAAACACCATGGCAGAACCCTGAGAAATGATATTCACTTAGTATGAATTGAAATATGTTGCATGTGGAAATACACACATGAATAAAAAATAGTTACATTGAGCTAATTATATGCCCACACTGTTCTAAATACTTGACTTACATGAACTCAATTTAATCCTCACAGCAACTCTAAGAAGTGTGATCCCCATTCTGCAGATAAGGGACTGGGGCAAAGGGAAGATGTCTAATTTGTCTGAACTCACACAACTGGCAATGTTGTGGCTGGAACCCGAGCCCACACGGGGCGGTGGCTCCAGAACTGGTGCTCTCCACCACAGGGCAGGCTGCCTCTTCCACGGGATGCTCACAGCACACACGCAGTGTGAGGAACTGTAACATGTACCACTGATGTGCTAGTTACTGTAAATGCTTTATTTCATTTAATTCTCCCAATAACCTGTGAGGTGCATCTCACGTGGCTCCTATTTACAGATGAGAGACAAAGGCGGTGTGTGACCTGACACCACACGTCTAGTGCAGGGGAGCAGGCTCTAGGCTTGACTCCGCAGTTCTCTTTCTTCAAGACCGGGTTTTTTTCCTCTCAGTTACCTGCTAGAACCATCTCTACACTGATTTTCTGTAGATAGTTGAAGGAATTACTTCCAAAGATTCATGTGTGCAACATTTTTATGAGAATATAGTACATTTTGAATTGCCTATATTGTATTAGAGGCTTAAAATCTAAGAATTATTTTAAGGTAAGAGATGCAATGATCATTCAATAGATCTTTTCTAACAATAAAAAGTACGCCTATTTCCACTCTTTTAATAGTATTAATTTTGTAATACTTTGGGAGAGGTGAATATTCTGATATGGCAAACTTTTCTTTTATATAACACATGATATGGTTTGATCAAGCAGTCCAACTGATACACTTCTTAACTGATATGTCGGGATCAAGGCTTCTGCCAAAGGGGGTCTCCTAGTTTGTAACTATAAGTCCCAAATCTGCAGAGTGCTGACAAATGCTAACATTTGTTAGTTTTTAAACTCAGCCTAGCCTACAAGAACCGATGGCAAGTTGTGAATCAAACTTTTTGCTTTTCTTATTATACCTTTATTAAACAGAGGTCGTATGTCAAAAATTTAGGTTGGTGAAACAGACACCCAACTGTTAACATTTTCTTAATGAATGTAACAACATATATAACAAGAAAATAACATGAATAATGTGACCTCCAAAGAAAAAGCTAAAATGCTGTCTTTTAACTGATAGCTGAATGCTATTATAAAAATGTTAACACATACCTGCCAACCCTTGAAAACCATTATAGAAAAATAATGCATTTCTAAATTTAAATACTGCACATTAGATACATTATTTTTTAGAATAACTCAAATTTGTTAATTTCTCTTTCCTTTTCAATATGGTGGCAAGTCTGACTAATGGCAAAAGCTCACATGTGTGTTTAATAATATACCTGTGAGGAAAGTATTAAACAATGACATGACTGATTTCTGTCTATGGCAAATTCCATTAGTTAACTGAGACAGACGTCATCTTTTCCGTCCTTTCTGTTTCTGCTGCCCAATGAAGAACACAAGGCAAAAGTGATGAGATATAAGAACACACGATGTCATGAGGGAGGGCAGCCAGAGAAAGACAAATGGGCTGAAAGCTACCACATGGATATTACAAGAAGCATACCGTGACACAGAGAGCGTCTGAGACTTACCCATGCTCACAGACTGAGTCAGCAGAGGAGACTGGAGTCCTGACTCCCCAAAGACTACACTTCCTGTTAATAATAGTGAGGGCAGCAGGTGAGGGTAGCCAACAGTATGGATTAATTTAAAGGGGTTAGAAAAATACTGGGTATGACACTTATTAATAAGTCTGGGTGATTACTAACTACAAACCCAAGAGAAAATTCCAAAACATTTGTTATTCCAACATATTATCTTGTTGCTTTCTGCCATAATATTACTTTCTAAAAATAAAATAACAGAGGAAGAAAAATAATCGTGGATCACTTTTTTCTGGGATACTCCCTACATTTATTAGGCTTTTACAGAGTTACGGTAGGAAGGCAGGTACCCAGTATTTATCCTTTAGCTTCCTTTTTAGTTAGAAGAGGTGACTATGGTTGGGTTAGATGGCAGACGTAAGTAAAAAGAGTACTGACTTAATTTTAACAAAGTCTCTTGGCCCAGCACAGGGTCTGGTTCAATAATTCAACTACAAATTAACTATTCAATTCCAAGTAGCCCTAAGGTGCTAGGGGGTTATACTTGAGTAATATTTAATAACAACTTATTTATATTAGGTTGGCCAAAAAGTTTTTTTGCGTAAGATGGCTCTAGTAGCACTTAGTTGTCTTTAGCTTCATTTGAAACAATCTTGTACTGTGACAGCTGTCGTATCAGCGTGCATTAAAAAAAAACATCAAAATTGGTGAATTTTGGTGTAGCCATTTTAATATTGAAGAGGGAAGAAAATAAGCAAAATTTTTGGCATATTATGCTTTATTATTTCAAGAAAGGTAAAAATGCAACTGAAATGCCAAAAAAGATTTGCGCAGTGCATGGAGAAGGTGCTGTGACTGACTGAACGTGTCCGAAGTGGTCTGCAAAGTTTCGTGTTGGAGGTTTCTTGCTGGATGATGCTCCATGTCGGGATAGACCAGTTGAAGTTGATAGCAATCAAATTGAGACATTGAGAACGATCAACATTACACCATGTGGGAGACAGCTGACATTCTCAAAATATCCAAATCAATAAAGTTACTGTTGAAAATGAAAAGTGTGTCTTTTATTTTATGGAAAAGACTACACAGACTTTTGGGCCAACCCAATACTTTATATATTACCTTTTAAAATTGCTCCCTGAGAAACAGGAGACTATTAAGTAATAATAAATTAGCTTAATAAATAATAAATTAGTTTCTGTTTATTCATTGGCCTAATGTCTAATATAAATCATATGTAGACTCCAGTTTTATGAAAATTATCTCTAATAATCTATATAAGAAATAATGTACTTCTATGACTAGTAACTAGAAAAGCCCTGTAAAAACTTTAGACATTTTTTATAAATTTAAGATAACATGGTCTCAAGCTGGATGAACTGTGAATAACTACATTCTGAATCTAACTTTTAATATAAATATGTTAATTGCTGACACTCTAAGGAAATTTCTGTGAGAGGATACAATTTAAAGACTGAATAAATAACTCGAAATGAGGCTTCAGGGTGTTATATAACTGGGGCTTATGGTCTTGCTGATGCACTTTTGAAACTGAGCTTCATCTACCCACTCAGGAATAACAGAAGCACTTCTGTGTTAGTGTTCTGAACATGCCAGCCACTAATGGAAGACTGGGAATTAACGCTCACCCCCCGTCCTCCCTCAACACACACACACACTGCTTGGGTGTGTTCAGCAATGCACTGAAGCAAACTAAATCCTTGGTAACAGCAAAGCTATCTAAATAAGAAACCCAGAGTACAAAAAAGAAGGTGGACAGGGTTACAGGTACTTGTTTACATTGTGAAACAAAACATGCTATTTAATAGCAGACTTTATATAAAGCCCATTGTGAAGGACAGCACCTCACCTTTAAGCTACTTATATGGCTTCTTTTTCATTTGGAAAGGGTTCAAGAGACTGTTACAGACAAAAACAGTATGAGAGCTGCCACAATTAATCAAGAATTTCATCTGCTATTGTCAGGAGGTTCACAGTTGACTTTTAAACTTTATAGTTGTGGTTGGTATAAGTCCTAAAGCCAAATTTTCAAAAAATATTGAAAACTAAAAAAATTATATTTAAGGAGTACATATTTCTCTTCTAAGTCTAAATATTCTTAAGTAACTCCTAAAAACAGAAAAAGAAATTATCTAAATGTATCAGCATATTTTTATCTTAAAGAATTATTTTAAATATTCAAGCTCCTCAATATGTTAATAGTAAAGCCAATCACAAGACAATTTTACAGAAAATTATTCATTTCTACTACCTCCAGTTGTAAAAAGGGAAAGCAAAAGTCGATATTTCCCTGCCTTGACTATTTACCCTCTAATTATTTCTCTCCCATTAAGGACACTATGAGAATTTTATGTCTGGCTGTTTGCTCCAGAGAAAAATAGTTACATTTTCTTTCCCTCACCAATCTCCATTAGGACACACCGGCTCCTGTACATTCTAAAGAACAGGGCTGTGCTCAAGACACACTCATCACTTTGTACATTCCCAAACACCTGGACTGCCAGTAAGCCTAACAGGGGAATGAGTAGTGGGGAAAAGTAAAACAGAGAGAACTGTGAAACAGTTCACAGTGAAAACACTGTGAACATGTGCCATTTATTTTCCACGGAACAAGAGGAGCGGGCTTTTGGGTTTGTTTTTTTTTCTGGGTTCCAAGGCAAGGCAAAATTCATCTGATGGCAAATGGATTAATACCAGTATTGGATCCAATACAAACAGCCACCTTGTGTTCCCTTGTGTGGCAACAGGCTTTTGAATAAATTATTTTCTCTCTAGTAAGTGATCATTTTGGAATAGAACAAAAGAGAGTCTAAAACTGTTCAGTACAATGAATTCAATGGACGGAAATCTTAAGGAAAAAAACATTTCAAGATGGGGCTATACAAAAACCTAACAACTGTAGTAACTAGTGATGCCAACGTTTTAAGAATAACAAATAAGTCTCTCCTCTTCACTGAGGCCTAAAACATGCTGATGATTTATCAGTAAATACAGTTTCAAAAGGTTGATTAATATAGGAAGAAGAAGGGGCAAATGTTTCTTCTCCATGCACTTGACACTACTACTTTCGGCTGGCCTGTGGTGTCTGTGGCCATGTTAACATGACCGAGCCTTATCTTCAGAGACATACCAAGAAGTACTGAAATACCAAACAGTTTTATGGAAGGGGAATCTATGGCGACTTATCCACTTACTGTAAGATACTGCTGGCAATGACTTAAAAGCTTAAATTCACCAACCAGCATAGGTTAGTCTTGCAAATGGCCTCATGAATGAAAAGCTGCTTCTTCTTCCTCTAGGTGTGGGCCTCAGCAAAGGGGCCGTGGCTCTTTCCAGTATGTTGTTTCCATCACCTTTGCCTTTCCCTCCTTTTACAAAACTACATTCACTTTGTATCACCTGAGCTTTTCCCATTTAAACAATAAAAGAGCTAACTGTCCCCTTGACTGATGCCCCTTTTATTCCCACCGTCTGAAGGAATGTTAATATTGAAACATGAAAATGAGTCTGTGTGTATAAAATATCAAAACAAAGCTCAATATCCCAGCGTATGCATTGTCTTAGGAAAGGTACATTGTTTATTTGTTTTTGTGTATCTACTTTCTTTTATAAAGGATTCTCTTGTTGAGAAGAGTTGGTTGCCCAAATGGCTGCCTTACTTTTGAAGTGACACTAACCATACAATTATTTTGGCCACATTCATGGGTAAAGGAAAATCCTAGCTTATCTTTACTAAACATTTTTCATATTTACTCCAGTGGTGGAAATATTTTACCACTCCACTCCTGCCAACATAAATATTAATAAAAAATAGGGAGATTTGCCCTGACCAGTGTGGCTCAGTTGGTTGGGCATCGTTCTGCAAAGCAAATGGTCGCCAGTTTGATTTCCAGTCATGGAACGTGCCTGGACGGCAGGTTTGGTCCTCAGTTGGGGCACATATGAGAGGCAACCAGCCAATGTTTCTCTCCCTCTCCTTCTCCCTTCCTCTCTAAAAATAAATAAATAAAATCTTAAAAAAAAATAAGGGGAGATCCTGGAATCATGACTTAAATGTCAACTTCATGTTCCTTGTAAAGTTTACATGTAAACTATTTGGTGACATAATCCTTCTACATGCTGAGCCCAAATTGGAATGTTTTCATTTACCCCGAAAAGAAAAGAATTCTAAAGTGAAGTTCAAAAACTTAGGAATAACAATAAAACACAGTATTTTAGAGAATATCTAAATCGGATGATCTCAAAATAGCTAAACCATACTTTGTATTAATTAACTTTGAGGCTAACACCTACATTTTGTATATAATATGACTTAAGCATGGCATTAAGAACACCTAAAAAATGAAGAATAAGCTTGAAAAAATCATTAAGGTAAGAAAGTTATGGTTCTTCTGTTTACATATTACTTGATGTGGTTCTACTATACTCACATCAATGTATCAAAAATCCTAGATTTTGATAGCTGTACAAGGATTCCATTTATGTTTTGTGATATATATGCAAGTTAAGCTAATATATCATAAACCTAAAATTAGTGTATGCCTAAATATAAGGTAAGGTTTTTAACTTCCTCAGTCACTTGTCAGAAAAAAGGAGATTCTCTCTTGTCAGAGTCTTCACACAACATCTCATATTATGAGATGCTCTTTCATTTAGTTAATAATAAGTAGTGCTCGCTTCGGCAGCACATATACTAAAACTGAAATGAAACAGAGAAGATTAGCATGGCCCCTGTGCGAGGAATAATAAACAAAAAAGGATTTGAGGAAAATGCATTAGCTATGGAAAACACTACGGAGGACCCTCAAAAAATTACAAATACAGTTACCAAATGGCCCAGCAACCTCTCTTATGGTTGTCTACTAAAAAAAAATCTGAACACATTTATTTGTAAAGATGTATGCACCCCTATGTTCACTGCAGCACTATTCACAGTGGCCAACACATGGAGACAACCAAAGTGTCCTTCTATAGGTGACTGGATAAAGATGTGGTACATGTTTGCAATGGGATACTCTTCTCAGCCACAGAAAAGATGAAATACTGCTATCTGCAACAACATGGTTCAATCTTGAGTATATAATCCTAAGTGAAATAAGCCAGACAGGGAAAAGTCAAGAACCATATGATTTCACTCATATGTGGGATATAAAACTGAGAGCAAACAAGACAAATAAATGAATAAAAACTCACGGACACAGACAACAGTATGGCGCTTACCAAAGAGAAACGGGGCTGAGGGAGAGGTGGTAAAGAGAAAAGGGGGTCAAACACATGGTGGTGGAAGGACATGTAACTTCTGGTGGTAAACACACAATGCAATGTACAGGTCATGTATTACAGAATTGTACACTGTACCCTACATAATTTTATTAACCAATGTCACCCCAATAAATTTAATGTAAATATTTTTTAAAATTTACTTCATTCAAAGCTGGTTTTAGGACATTTACAGATATATCTTAATAAAATAAAAAAAATGTGGGAGGAAAAAATCAACACATTTATTATTCCTAGGTTATAACCTTAAAATTTAAAGTGCTGGATATTGTTACAAAGACTTTCAAAACTGCTTTTAGAAAGTCATCAAATACTATTCTCTCAGAA
>PVKM010044633.1:0-12181 GCA_004027735.1 Carollia perspicillata | reverse complement strand
TGTTTTTTTTTTTTCTTGGCTGGACATTTTTTATGCTGTTGAGGTCCTCACTAAGTACTTTGACCATCCATATAACCAGTGTTTAGAACTCTGTATCTAATAAATTACTAATATCCCTTTTCTTTAGCTCTTTTACTGGAGTTTTGATCTTTTTTTTTTTTTTCATTTGGGCCATGTTACTTTGTTTCCTTGTTTGGCAGCCTCCTTGTGTTATTTTTCTGTATATTATGTAGAGTTGCTATGACTCCCTGTCTTTGTATTGTGACCTAATGTAGTTGGGTCCAGTGGTACAACCTGTCCCATCATCCAAGCTGGACATTCAAGGTATGCCTTTCATGTAGGCTGAGTACACTCTCCTCTTGTAGTTAAACCTCGGTTGCTGTCAACAGGTCAATGGAGGGATTTATGCAGGCCAATCAGTTGTAAGGATTGGCTGTGACCACTGATTACCAACCTTTGTCCTCCATGGAGAAGCTGCTTTACAGCAGCGGGGTGGGGGTGCTCCAACATGTTCTGTAGCTATCTACTGGGTTTGCAAGCCCTGGAGTTTCCCATGTAGTTCAGCCCAAGGTCAGCCCATATATGTTTTTTGTCCAGGGCCACTTTGTTTTAGCTATAGAGCAATCTGAGATGGCTGCTACTTGTTTGGGCTTGGAGATTCCCAAGTGAAGCCAAGCTGTGAATCTAGGCTGGTTGCTGGTACTGCAGTGCCTAGGCTACTTAGGAAGAGGTACAGGGGCTGATAGCTCACTGAAGTCAACTGTTGCTTATTTGAAAATATTTAGGAAGTTATGAAGCATAAGCCAAGACCAGCCATTCATATGAAAAAGGTACTGTTAACAGCTTTATGCTGGGTGTGAAGGAGACTCAGAAGAAATCCAGGGTAGGACAAACAGTGTTATCCAGGTTCATGGAGTGTTAGATATGGTACCAGTCTATTGACTCTGTGCTTCTGTGGGGGGAGGGCTCAGAAAAGGGACAATGGCCTCTGTCAACCTTTCTTTTAGGGAGAAAGCTGTCCCCCAGCTCTCCCCTTGATGCCAGGCACTTCATTTCCTCCCTGTATGACACTGA
The DNA here is from genome assembly GCA_004027735.1 of Carollia perspicillata. Lineage (NCBI taxonomy): Eukaryota > Metazoa > Chordata > Mammalia > Chiroptera > Phyllostomidae > Carollia > Carollia perspicillata. The sequence goes on along the minus strand of PVKM010044633.1, from coordinate 11,107 downwards.
TGCCTTTCAAGCTGCTATCTCAGTGCTGGAGCTCAGAGGGAATGAGTCTGAGTAAGCCCATGTGTGAATACTTTAAGAGGAACTGGTTGGGACTTCAGAAGTTTCTTACACTAACTCAATATCTAATTATTTTTGGAACCAAAAGCAATGAAGGCTTATCTTCCTGGCACTTGAACCTGGGGCTGGGATCTGGTGTGGTATTGGCACTCCTTGCTCCTGAGATATCCCTCCTCAATTTTTATCCACCATACCTGGATGTGGGACCACTCTGTTCCATGTCTCTGCCCCTCCTACCAGTCTAGATGGATGCAGTTTCTTGCTTCGTTTTGTTTTTTAAGCTCCTCTTGTGAATGAAATTAATTGTGCTTATTATTTTATGGCCATTATTAATAATATCAAAGTACCATTAATCCTATGCAACATATGAATCAGTTTTATATTACTAATTCATATAAAAGGTATTATATAAATATTGTTTAATTGAAGGTATATATTTAAATACCGGTTATGTACCTTGAAAATAAGTCTTGAAAGAAAATTGATAAAAGTCAGAATATCTATTAGTCCTCTATTTCACCAAACTAAACCTATTTAAGAGATAAGTGAGTTTTGTAATGACTATGGAAACAAGGTTACACATACTAAATACAAATATCAGATTCTTAATAGTTACATTCTTGCATTTAAGAAATGATTTATAACACTTCATATTATGATGAAATGTGTGGTACTGAGAATTGAGCTTTATTGAAAAAGGTTAAAAATGTATGGCTTCAAAATTGTTGTGATTCACATTTTCAATTGAGAACTAGAATATGGTAGGGCTGGTAATCAGTTCTCCAAAAGTGACAGGAGTAATAACCTGGTAGGGAATTCTCAGAGTAGCTTATGATTTTGACCTTTGGAAAGTATGGATTTAAGGGGAAATTTAATTTGAAACCACAGATGGAAGAAACATCCACTTTCCTTGGCTAATATTAGACAGTCATTTAAAAAAAAATCGAGAGGAACCAGTTGTAAATTTTTCACAGAGGAGAGGAACCTGTGTATACATAGTGTGGGTTCTTAACAAATGTTGTTGTCATAGTTGTAGCTTTTACACAGCCAAAGTGCATACCACAGACCCAATGGCACCCACGCTTTTACTTTGTGGCTTTGGGCTCTCCACATCTTCAATGCAAATAGATGTACCTTTCAGACAAGGCTATTTTTGTACAGAGTAATTTCATTTTCATCCAAATGTCATTCCCTCAAGATTTTATTCACTCCGAATACTGTTGTAACATACAAAAGAAAAAAATTCCATCTACCTTGACTTAAATGAAAATATATGGATTTTAAAATGTGGGGTTATATATTCTCCATGTATTACCAGCTTCAGTATCTATGGACTTCAGTGAAAGTACCAGTAAGCTTTAGCTAATTTGCTTGGGATTTATTTTTCTGAAGAGTGTGTGGATTTTCAAAATACAAAAACAGAGAAAAAAATAAATTAAATGACTACTTAAAAATACTACCAAACCATCTTCTACCACCAAACTAAAATTATTTGTTAACATAGTGACAAGAAAAGAAAGAAAGAAGGAAAGAAAGATGACTTTATCCCAAATAAAAAAGGCAGTTTGGCAAAGTAAGTAAAATACAACTACTGATTTATCTGTCTAACAACTTGACCAACAAGGAATAGGGAGTTGACTCAGAACACAGAGCCATAAAACTTTAGACCTGGAGAAAACATTCGAAATCTCTACTGGCAATCTGGCTACGACAACAGAAAACAGAGTCCAAAGAGACTTAATGACTTATTCAGGTTCACAGAACTAATTAATATTAAACATAGCAAAAATCCACATTTACAAACAATTCTAAAGAAGGTCTTTGCAGCACATTATGCTACTCTATAGATAATGATTTAAATAATAATATTTAAATTCTTCCTGCCTGTGGAATTTCTTATTTGTTATGAATTTGTCCACAGGTAGCCTGAGCACTGCAAAAAATTTCTATGCTCCAAAAACTTTCGAAGTCAAACCTTACCTCTTCTTTGCAACATATCATTTGTGGGATCCCCATCTTATACAGAGATAAAGTGAGTCTTTCCAGGGACCTTACAGTCCAGAGTATACTACCATTCCACCCAAGATCTCTTTTAATCCACCCGCTGTTTCCCTTTCTCCAAACAATTTACTCACTGCATCAGCTTCCTTACTTTACACAAACATCTCAGTCATGCTCTCACTCCTAGGGTTAGCGAGTCTTCATTTTTTTCCTGCATATTCTCCCCACAGATACAGATAGTTGTGATTCAATCCCTTGCCTTCTTATGTCTACTTGAATTCACATTCTAAATTAGTTTTTTTCCCAACTAGCCATATTAAAGTTTCTGTTTGATCAACTACTGATCCCTACTTTCAAAAATGGTGTCAGGATCATAGGAAACCATCAAAATTTCTGTTGCTGATTTTGTAAGAGAAAGAATAAGGAAGTAGTAGCTTTTCCAAAAAATAACCTATAAATTATATAAAGCAGTAGGGATTGTGAATTAAATACATTTTTGTTGATAAGCCAATGATTTTGCATTGAGTTATTAGCAAAACACAAATGAAATCTTGGAATATTTAAAGCCTTACCAATATTATTTTCACTGATATGTATATATGTGTTTATATGAAACACATACTGCTTACTGAAAAAGTAAGCAAGATAATTAAATAAACATACACTTGTATATATAAATATATGTGTACATGTATACATTGATGTAGATGGTATATAATATGTAACCTTTATGTATGTAAATTAAAAACAAATAAAGATCAGCATATGAGTTTTAAAAAATCCTATCCAATCAAAAATATCTGTAAACACATTAGAATACTTATCAGTGATTAAAGAAGGGGACAGAAAATGAAAAAAATTAATAAGCAATGAAGAAATGAAGAAAAGTCATTTCAAGAAGAAGTGATGATAATGTGCTTTGTTTTGAGATGTGTGATTAACTAAAAGCAGTCAATCAATTAATCAGTGAATCGATGTGTGTCCAATACAATTACACCATTTTTATTTTTAAGAAAGACAATATAAAATATAAATTAATTTTACAGTATCAAAGCTATTTTTGTTAGTAACTGTACAGAAAAAAACTTTATTTTTATCTATTTAAAAAAAAATTTAATTTGTTGGGATGACATTGGATTCATTATAGAATTGTACAAAACATGAAATTTTTATGATTCTCATAAACCATCAAAAAGATAAAAGGGCTTGTCCAAACTACTCATGCGCAAATAGACAAAAAAGCATTTTGTAGTTAAGAAAGTTTTTGTAGCAACTTCAGGTTCCAGAAAACCTGGCCACTGTGGCATTCCCAAACCAGAAGGTCTCTTACTGAGGACTTTGTCATTTCACAAAGGGACAGTGCAGTCTCCATTGCAACACCCAGTTACATTTAGAAATCTTCTCATAATTGTTTTTTAAGAGTCCCAGGACAAGTGTGGATAGTTCATATTCTCTTTAGTCTGTCAAGAGAGAATTAGTTTACTTTATAGGTAAGTCACAGCCTAAATGATGGACTGTGTTGGGGTAAATTGCAATTTAGCTTGTATAACTTTATGTCTCTTTTCATCTAAAGCTGAGAGCGATCTCCTATTGTGTTGAGAGAACCAGGAAACTTATAAGAAAGAATTCCATTTATTTGTTCTTTTTGACTCATGTTTTAATCGAAAGGTTATTGTACCAAAGTTGCCAACAATATTGATTTATGACTTTTTAAAATGTAATTACTACTTTGTAATTCAATATTTAACACAATTAATTACCTTTAAATTTATTATTTACCCCAAAATATGGTCATTTTTCCCTAAAATACTAAACTGTACAAGTTAATAAGATCTCCAGAAGAGAACTAAAGTACCAAATATCAGTACCAAAATTTTAAGATTTTGCTGTATGACATCTATCTGCCCATGCTGGAAAATATCATAAAATGAAGAGAAAATTCTAAATGACTATGGGAGAGGGGACAAGTAAAGTAGGTGTTGTGTTAACTAAATGACCACTATTTATTTTATATATAATAATTTACAGAGAAATGACTTACCAGACAGACAACTGCTAGAGAGAGTGATAATCTGGAAACTGAAGCTATGTGCATTATTGCTAAATTAAAAAATTCCATTTTCTTTTACGTGTTAAACTCTTCATTCATTCATTCATATTATAAACAGGTATTTACTAAGCACTTTTAAGTGTCAGAAACTTAAGTTCTAGGCACTATAGATACAGGGGTGAAAACATATGTTGACAAAATTCCTGTACTCATAGAGTATATACTCATTAAAGTTAATAAAATAGAAATATGCTTTGGGAGAGAAAGAATAACTAAATTATCTTTTTAAAAGTAAGCAATGAACATAAGTAACATTATGTTAGATGGTTGTATACGCACAATCACATCAATCTTTTGAATTTGGTTAGTTTAAATTTGTCTCCTGAATTTGATCATTTCTGGAGAAAACCACTAAGTAGATTTAATTCTTAGAAAACTTGGGAAAATATGTAGAGCCATCTTGATTCTACCATAATATCTCTGCCCTATAAAGTCCCTGTGTTAGGAATGGTATATTTCTTCCATACATTCTCTGGCCCAGCTCTCCGTAAGTGCAGGAGCCTTTCGTGAGTAGGTATACCATCAGAAGTTCACTGCCAGGGAGATCAGGGCTCAGGAAAGGTGGAATTGTTCTGTAAAGGAACACCAAATTATGTGTGTTGATTATTTCTAATCACTAAAAGCTCATTCTGTGAGTGAGAATTATATTTCAATTTCAATGAATAAATTAAAATATTAAAATATAAAAAAATCAATGTTTACTTTTATGTGATTAGTTTTACCAAAAGAGGCATCAAACCAGGTAAATAGATGTAGTGGAAGGGTGGCTTGCTATCAATGAACACCAACTAACAAGGCTTCCTTTCTTTCTCTCTTTCTCTCTCTCTTTCTTCTTTTCTTCCTTTTTGTTTTAACAATTGACAACCAACTGCTAGTTGCATTGCTTAAAATTAGCATCTTCACCCTGACCAGTGTAGCTTTGTTGGTTGGGCATTGTTATGCAAAGCGAAGTGCTGGACAGTTCAATCCCTGGTCAAGGCACTTGCCTGGGTTGTGAGTTCTGTCCTTGGTCAGGGTGCATGCAGGAGGCATTCAATCCATGTTTCTCTCTCACATTGACATTTCTCTTCCTCTCTTTGTCCATCCCTACCCCTCTTGCTAAAAATAAATAAATAAAATCTTTAAAAAATAAAATAAAATCATCATCTTCAATCCTTGTCTGAATGAAATACTCATTTCAAAACTTGAAAATCAAAGACAGGAATTATAAGATTGAATTACTAACTTTAAATCAACAATCTCCCTCCACTTTAATTTTTTAAGTCATAACTCATTTATTGAATGAATGGTATATGCAAAACTAATAAAAGGAAGCTATCACTATAGACTACAATTTTGAAAATAAAGCCAATATAACAGGAATAAAATATATATAACATGAAAGGAATGTTTGCTTTTGGCCCACAATTCATTCCTTATCTTTAAAATTCACTCAAATGTCTTTTAGAACAAAGCTGTATACCTTGGTCTAACTTTAATGCTTTTTTAAAAAGCACTATTCTGGAAGAACACTTTTATCTTGTGATGATAGTTTATTCACACATTTGTTCAAGTGCGTAGATTCTGATTCAATCGTAGCTCTATAGTCTTGTTATTCTTTTAACAACTTGAGTAGCATTTACTTCTGAGAAAGTACTGTCTGAAATTCTCAATCTTTTTGAAACTTCAGCTTCAATCCAGCAGTCTCAAGTGATGTTTGCAAATATTTTAATCATTCTTAACATATTTAATAATTGGAGGTAAATTATAAATGCAGATATATTTTGTGTAATAAATCTGGTTTAGAAGCAACTTCAAAATAGTAAGGAAGTATTTTTTTTACCCTATACGTTATTAATTAACAAATCAAAACTAGGGGTATGGAAGGAATGTGTATAAAGTACTGAATTATGATTGTACTCTAACCAAACATCAGCATAAATACTTTGTTTTAGAGCTTCGCATAATTTAACTGTACAGTGTCATTCAACTCTTGTAGAAATATACAAATATACACATGCACATATATGTATACCTCACCTTGTAATTACAATAGAAATATATATGATAATCATTTACTTTTCAAAAGGGAGCATTGTCATCTGGTGTACTTTCCTGAAGCTACTTGTTTCCTTCATGCTGCTGCTTTAAAAGCACTGTACGTGGAAGTAAAGCCGTGCTGCATTGTCTTCGATATTTAAGTGTCTATTGAACAAGGTAGCAAAACTTTCCTGCTTAGAAAAGCTTATTGAGAAAAGTTTACTGAAATCACTTAGAAGCTCTTAAACCGGAACCAACTGCACTCTTCAAGCAGATTAGCACAATTTAATTTCCTTTATTGATAAAAACCTCAATTCCTGTAAAGCAAATAAATAACATGTGTGCTTGAAAATATAGGAATCAAATTAATTAGGGCAAACTAGTGTCTACCCAATAGCTTATTTACAAATATTTCATTCTTAGTTGTTGCAAAACTGTTTTTTCTACTTTGGGCGTTAATTAATTATAGGAGGTTGTGGTAAGCTAAAACACAGTTTATAATTGATAAGTTTCCATTATTAATTGAAAATTATTGCATCTGTGTACAGCACGTGGATCTAATGTGGGTACATACTGCAAAAGGATCGCCACCTTAGCATTAGCTAGCACTTCCACACTGTTACATACTTACTGTGTCTTTTTTGTGATGAGAACGTTTAAGATCCACTCTCTTAGCAACACCCATGTACATAATACAGTATTATTACCCGTAACCACCCGGTGATACATTAGATGCCCAGAAACTGATAACAAATCTACCTTTCTTGATGACTACACTTCAAACGAATGGCTCCCATGTTTTTGAGAAAAACGTTTCTGGCTTTTAAAACCGACAGGAAACTGGGAGAATTATATCTCGAAGAGGTAGAGAAGGCATTTACAACTGCAAGTTTTTTAAAGTAAATGTCCTAGGAAAGGAAAGTCAGGGGCCTGGAGCCAGGAAGAAACCATGTCTAAAATTTAGTCAAGCTGAGGAGAACCTCAAGCCCATCTTGTTCGATACACGATACACAAAGTAGCATGTGCCTGGGGCTCTGGCCTCTGAAGGAAGTGGAGCTGCCCCGCCCTCCCTCCTCAAACACCGCCTGGACGAGTCGTGAGTGTCCTCCAGTCCTGGCGTGCTTCTGCATTTTTCTGAGGTTAGCCATCTATATAACTGTCTCTCTGTCCATCTACCTATCCATTCTATTTCTCAACTATTTTTAATTTCACACCATTACATATTTATGGACTGTAACTTATCTAAGCTCAATAACTTTGTTGTATTTTTTTTCAAATTTTCAGTTGTTGTTTATATTCAATATTAGTTTTTGGTGTGCAGATGATTGGTTAGGCAATCATATACTTTATAAAGTGTCCCCCCTGATATGTAAAGTGCTCACCTGGCACCATGCAGGGTTATTACAGTATTATTGACTATATTCCCTATGTTGTACTTCACATCCCCATGACTATTCTGTAACTACCAATTTGTATTTCTTAATGTCTTTATCTTTTTCACTCAAGTCCTCTAATTCCCCTTCCCTCTGGCAACTATCAGTCTGATGGCTGTGTCTGTGAGTCCGTTTTGCTTATTTATTTAATTTCCCCTTTAGAATCCACATATAAGTGGAATCATATGGCATTTGTCATTCTCTGTCTGACTTACCTCACTTAGCATAATACCCTCTGGGTCCATCCATAATGTTTCAGATTTTAGCTCCTGGCCAGGAGCTCAGGTCAGGCAGCTCTGCCCAGAGTCATAGGCCTAACGGAGTCGTTTCACGGTGGGAGTTTACAACCCCACTGCCTTTAGAAGATATGAAAGTTCTCTTTATACCTGCAGAAAGATATCCTCCCCTGCTCTGGTGTTAAGTTATCTGGTTCCAGGGAGAACACATGCTTTCATGGAATATCCTGGGGAAACGGTACCTTTAGATATACTTTCCATATTCTGCCACCTTTCCCACCAACATAAGAAAGGAGACTTACTGACAAGCACCCCATTCCCTTACTTTCCGGAAACCAGTTAGCATTTTATTATTGAAAGCATTTCGTAGAGTAGGATTGGTTGAGTTTTCATGACTAAGGTTGATGTTTTTTGGAGTGACACATAGATTCATCAGATGTTTAAAATACTGGTTTTATCAGTACAATAAACGGATGCATGGTAGTTTTTAAATTTGGTGTAAACACAACAGGAGTATTTCTGATAGTTGGGGTTATAATTGATCTCTAGCTTAACCCACAACATTTCAACCAGAACAAGGTATTAATCATTAAGTCTTTCTCTAATGGCTCCTCATTTCATATTCAGAAAAGTACTCAAAAACACAAATTCGACAACAAAAGGCAGCTCACTCAAATCTGTCATTAATTTTTCTCTCTCTCTTTTCTGCCCAAGTCACAGGTCATTCCTAACTTTAATAACAGAAATAGAATGGGAGAGAGATGTAGGTATATATACATACAAAAACTCCTGTTTTCTTCTTTTAACAATACACAGTGATGCTGTTTTGAAGAGGCAGCTGATATAATTAATATAAATCATATTATAGCTATACATTTATATTCATATATAATTTATTTTTTTCATTTTTATTGAATTTATTGGGGTGCCACTGGTTAACAAAATTATACAGGTTTCAGGTGCACACTTCTACGACATATCATTGTACACTGTATTGTGTGTTGACCATGGCAAGTCAAGTCTCTGTTTATCACCATTTATATCCTCTATACCCTTCTCCATATCCTCCCACCTGTCCCAACAATCATATAATTTAAGTAAATTGAGCATTTTACCCTAAATAGTTTTTATTTCTCTAATAAGCTGTGGATTTTTGCTCATGCTTAAGTTAAGACAGATAAAGTGCATCCAGGAGACATAGGAAGACATATTTTTGCACATCTTCTCAATGAGCCAGAGAATGGATCTGGCCCTTAATCAACAATGAAATCTTTTAATCACAGAATCCCAAGATCATTGTACTGTACACTAAAGTCTGAAATTATATCTAAGGGTACTCAAGAAGTCATAATTATGTAGACATTAATTCACAACACTCTGTGCACTATTCAGGATTCATCTGGTTGAGTGCATAGAATGCTCTATACACATCCAAACATGCTAACGTGTAGAGCCTGCACATAAGGACTAGCTATACCGGAGGAGAGGAACTGAATATGGGTTTCTAGAAATCTATTAATAATTGTTATTATGATAGCATTCATGTTCATAATATACCATTATAAACTATCTCAAACCCAAACTTGGAATACATTTTTATATGATGTCATGTTATATAATTTATATAAAATATTTTTATATTACATTAAATTAATTTTATATTTTAGATTATGCAAAATTTATATTTGGAAGTGTGAGTTGACATTCATATTATTAATTTATACTTTCTTTCTGAGTTACTTTAACAGAAATAGTATCGGACCACCCAGTAAACTATTAATAAAACTTACTACTTTTTAAAACATTCTTTTGGCTATAGTTAAAAGACATCAAAACAACAAGACTTAAGTGGCAAACATGAGAATATGATTATAATGATATTGGAAAGTATCATGAGAGCCAAAGGCAGGCATATGGCCAAGTGATAGAAAGTTAGAACAAAGTATTAGAAGCCAAATTAGTCTCTTTGTCTCTCAAATGCACTACTGTCTGTATGGCTAGTTCGTAAATCTCTCATGGTCAACCAACTTCATTTGTTTCTCTGATCTGTGTAATGGGTTGAAAGGTCATCCAGAGACCAGTATAAAGCCTTTTCCATGGTAATGCTTATTCAAACTATCATGTGCTCTTTGGTGGTTCTTCTGTTTTATTAAAATGAATTAATGTTCACTTAGTATAATGCTCTCCAGTTCCACCCATGCAAAGGTTATAAATTCTTTCCTTCAGTCTGCTGCATAGAATCCCATTGTGTAAATATACCATAGTTTTTAATCCACTCATTTGCTGATGGGCACTTAGGTTGCTTCCAGCACTTGGCTATTGTAAATTGTACTGCTCTGAACATTAGGGTGTGTAAGTTCTTTTGGATTGGTGTTTCAGGGCTCTTAGGGTAACCAGAGTCATTGAAATTAAGAACAATCTAACAATAGCCAGAGGTAAGGGGGAGGGGACAGTGTGGAGAAGGGCTTTTAGGAACTATTATAAAGGACACGTGGACAAAACCAAGGTGAAGGGTGGAAGCAAGGAAGGGAGGTGGGTTTGGCAGGGGGAGAGAAAATACAGACAACTGTAATTGAACAACAATAAAATAATTTAAATTAAAAAGTAAATAAAACAAATTAATGTTTATTGAGTCACCCAGGGAGTGTCTAACTAGCTGGGATAGGAAGGCAAAGAAAGCATCCAGTGAAAATCCCATTACATTGCCAGTATCTCAATATCACAAACTCCAAATTTATACATGATTTTGTTAGAAGTATTAAAATATTTTATTTCAAACAACCAAATTCAGTCAAATATGTGGTCATAACAACTCAAATGGTTAAGTTAAACCTTACTGTAATTACTGACTCACTATTGGCCTAAGAGTGAAAAGAATGTATGATTTATGTGTTGAAAATGCTGTGTAGACAAACTTCTTCCTGTGAGAGGATTTTTGTTGTATTCATCATTCTTGACATTCTTCACATTTCCCTTATGTTTCACAAAACACGGATATTACTTTTGTTCTTCACCTTGACCATTTAACATGATTGCAGAATATGAAGCCTGACTCCGCTTTCCTTTAACCTTGTGTGTCTAGAATTTCACTTTATACTTTTAGGTATATACAGCAAAAGTGCTATAAGGTAAAGAACCTACTTTTTATGTTGGCCATGATGGATAGCTTGTCTTAGATGATGTATATATTTTTTCAAGCCAATTGAGTGTCTGATTAATTGAAGAGGGAAAATCATGGCAAAATTTGCAAG
>PVKM010044632.1:0-13042 GCA_004027735.1 Carollia perspicillata | reverse complement strand
GAGCGGGGTCAGAGAGGGAATGATAGCACCTGTTCTGAGCTCTCTTGGATTTGCATCCCCTCTGCTCCCTCCCACACGCAAACTGGGCTCCCCTGACACTGGTTCCTAGGTGGGCGGGCCTATGCATGCTCCAGGACCCTGCAAGTCTTCACAACAACCTCTCCTGTGAGGCTGGAAGCCTCTCCTGGCACTTTTCAGTCGGTGTTTTTAGGCTTTATTTCTCGTTGCTGGGGCCCTGGGCTGTGGGTTCCATCTCACTGCCTGTTATTGGTCTGTTCAGGTTTTCTGCTTCTTATTCATTCGGGTTTGCAAAATTATATTTTTCTAGAAATTTGTCCATTTCACCCAGGTTTTCAAATCTTGGATATACTTCTTTATGTTACTTTTTTACAATCCTTTGTATTTCTGTGGTACTCATTGTAATCTCTCATTTTTCATTTATGATTATGTTTATATGGGTCCTTTCTCTTTTTCTTTTTTTCATGATGAGTTGTGTTAAAATTTGTCAATTTCATTTATCTTTCAGAGAACCAGCTCCTGGGTTTATTGATTTTTTTAATTTTTCTTTTCTTCTCTATGTCATTTAATTCTGCTTTGATATTGGTTGCTTCCTTCCTTTCACTTGCTCTGGGCTTTGTTTGTTGTTGGTTCTCCAGTTTTGGTACATGTAGGGTTAGGTTGTTTATTTGAAATGTTTCTATCTTTTTTCAGTAGGCCTTTATCCCTCTGACCTTTCTTCTCAGGACTACCTTCATTGTGTCCCATAAGTTTTGGACATAAGTTGTGTGTTCGTTTTCATTTGTTTCCAGAAACTTTTTGATTTCTTCCTTGATCTCATTATTAAACCATTCAGTGGTTATAGTATGCTATTCATCTTCATTAGTTTGAGTGTTTTTTAATTGTTTTCTTGAGGCTGGTTTCTAGTGTCAGGCCCTTGTTGTCCAAGAAAATGCTTGATATGATTTCAATTTTCTTGAATTTTTTGAAGCTTGTTTTGTATACTGTTATGTGGTCTGTCTTTGAAAATGTCCCATGTGTATTTGAAAAAAGTGTATATGTTGCCTGTTTGGGATGAAAGATTCCATATATATAATTAGTTAAGTCCATTTGATCTAGGGCACTGTTCAATGCTGCAATATCCTAGTTGATACTTTGCTTGGAAGATATATTCACTGTTTACAGTGGGGTATTAAAGTCCCCTAGTATATGTAGGTTGCTGTCTGTATCTTTCTTGAAGTTCTCCAAGATTTTCCTTGTACATTTGGGTGCTCCTATATTGGGTGCATGTATTTTAATAATGTTTATGTCTTCTTGATGGATTCTTCCCTTGAGTATTATGAAGTGTCTTTCTGGGTCTCTTTTTATAGCCTTTGCTTTGAAGTCCATTTTGTCTAATATAAGTATTGTTACCCTGTTTTTTTTTTCCTGTCCATTTGCTTAGAATATTTTTTTCAACCTTTCCTTTTCAGTCTGTGTAGGTCTTTTGTTCTGAGGTAGGTCTCTTGTTGGCAGCATATGTATGGGTCATGTTTTCTTATCTGTTCAACTCCCCTATGTATTTTGATTCCATTTACATTTAAGGTTATTATTGAAAGGTATTTATTCATTGTCATTTTTCTTGCTTTGTACTTGTGTTCTTCTCACTCTCACTGTTCTTTTTTTTCCCCTTAAAGCAGACCCTTTAGCATCTCTTGCAGTGGTGGTTTGGTGGAGATGTGTCCTTTCAGCCTTCTCTTATCAGGGCTCCCTTGAATGTTACTTCCGGTTTCTCTCTTGATGGCTTTAAGATTCTCTCTTTGTCTTGGAATTTTGCCAGTTTTATTATCAAGTGTCTTGGAGTGGGCCTCTTTGGGTTCCTCATGATTCAGACCCTCTGTGGTTTGTATCATATTTTCTGTCATCAAATTAGAGAAGTTTTCCATCATTACATTTTGAAAAAAATTTTCTATCCCTTGCTCTTCTGCTCTTTCAGGTATCCCCATTATATGGATATTATTATGTTTCATGTTTTTCTGCAGTTCCCTTTAGCCCCTTTTTGTTCTTTTGAATCTTTTTTCCTTTTCCTGTTCTTTCTTGGAATTTTTTTCTATTTTGTCCTCCAGCTCATTGATTAAATCCTCTGCTTCATTCAGCATACTTTTGATTCTTTCTACTGTGTTCTTCAAATCAGAAATTGTATTCTTCCTTTCCTTTTGGCTCTTGTTGATAGTTTCTCTGTCTTTTTTCATGCTTATATAGTTTTCAGTAAGTTTCTCGTAGTTTCCCTGTAGTTTTTGGTAATTCTCACTGATGCCATTGTGTTTCTTTATAACCATTGTTTTGAACTGAATGTGATAGTTGACTTACTTCTATTTCATTTAGCACCTTTTCTTGAGGATTTCTCCTTTCCTTTTGATTGGGTGTTGTTTCTTTATCTTCCCATTGTTTGTGATACTCTTCTTGTTAGCTTCTGCTTCTTAAATTGATCCGTTTTGACTCCTTGAGTTTGTGTTGTGAACTTCTATGGTAGGATACCTGTAAGATTTAGTGATGCAGTCTCCCTCATCTCCTGAACTTGATGCCCTTTTTGCTATTTATATTGTCTCTCTGGATTTAGTTGGGTTTTGATTGGCATTTGGTTGTCTTTTGGTGTGTCCTTCCCTGAAGCTGGTTGACTGAGGGTCTCTCTGCCCATGACGTTTTGTATGCTATTGTGTAGTTGCTGTCAAAACAAAACTACAAAGCCCAGGGGACAAACCCAAATCTCAAATATATCTCCTTCCCACAATTCCACTATCAAGAGGGAGTGAGCCAGTATTCATAAGGGTATAAATAGATTGACTATTATAATAAAGGAGGAAAATAAACTATTACATAAATTCTAGTGACTTAATATGCACAAATTTGGTGGACAATAAAGAATGTTAAAAAGCTATGCGAGAGAGAAAATATCACTAATCATGGAGAAGACCACAGTGGATTTCATCTCTGTAGCGTTTAGTACTTACCATTCTCTTTTTCAGTGTTGTTTGACTTGGATTTAAAAGTTATTTTATGCATGTTTTCTGTCTTGCTAAGCTGTCCCTTGTCTGGTTGTTTGCTGAGAGAGGGCAGAGTTTTGTTGGGCTTTTCTCTATATCCATTGATGTTTCTGCATTGCTGGTTTCTTCAACTTCAAGTCTGGGAAATATGAGATAAAAAGGGAAGTCACCATTGTGTCATTCTTTGGGTCCCAAGGCCTCTAGTCAATCTCCCTTCTTTCCTCTACGTTCTAGAATTTTTGCATGTTTGTTTTATACATAATGATCATGGTTTCTAACAGTACTTACTGAGAAGAAGAGGAAATCATACATCTAGTCCTTATTCCTGGACCCAATTTATGTTTGCATTGCCCTCATCTTTTTCATTCCTTCAGTGTGATATCCAATGTTATTTCACACAAAGACCATAAGACTTAAAAAGTGAGAGATGATAAATCAAAAGTATGTTTAATTGTGGACACAGAGAAAGAAATAAAACTTGATTTATTTGTTTTTGTGTGTTTTTATAGACATAACCAATAAAAACCTAGTCATTCTCATTGCCATTACCCAAAATTGTTCAAACTCTGTGGGGATGGAACACAGAATAACATTTTTAGGAGAGATGGGGAGAAGCAAGATGGATACACAGGCAGGAAAATAGCAGTGACATTTAAGTGGTAATGCCAAGTGTAACCCTCTTTAATGAGAAGACTTGACTTTTTCTGAATACATATTTTTAATAAAATGCAGTGCAGACAAATCCCTTAATTGTTCCTGCAATTTCTACACTGATTGGTGCTCCTAAATCTCTGCCTATAAGCTATTCTAGAATTTATACTGGTCTAAGGCATAGTCCAGAGAAAGAGGATGCAGAAAGACTGTGAACAAGGGCCTATAGTGAATGCAGTGCTGGTCCAAAATACTACCTGAGTTGCCAGGGAAGAGTATCCCACAAAAGATTTCACCTAAACTAAATCTGGAAAGATGAATGGAAGGTTTTTTTTTTTAAATAAAATGATGAAGGGTGGTAGGTCCACTCTGGCTGCATGAGAATATTCTTAGAATCTTCCTGTGTTAGTCCACTTGGTCTGCCATAAAAAATACCATATATATGTGGTTTAAACAATAAATATTTGTTTTCACACAATTGTGGAGTTTTGTAGTCCAGGATCAACATGAGATTCTGATGAGAACTCCCTTCTTGGCTTATAGATGGGTACTTTCTTACTGTGTGCTCACGTGGCCTTTTATTAGTACATGTGCATAGACAAAGAGGGATTATCTACTTTTTACTTTTATAAGGACACAAATCCCACTGCATTAGTACCCTATCCTTGTGATTTAATGACCTCAATTAACCTTAGTTTCCTCACAAAAGCCTTATCTCCAAATATAGTCATATTGGCAGTTAGAGCTTTAACATGAATTTCGAGGGTACACAATTCTGTTCATAAAACTTGTTAAAAATTAAGTTTTAACACAGATAATTATTTGTGTATCTAAACACAGAAAAGGTACAGTAAAAACACAGTATAAAAATACAGTATATGTCTGCACATGTGTTGATGGTATACGAGGAAGGCTGTGATGGGATGTGCCACCTGACAGAGAGTAAAAGTCAGGAAGAGGGAGGAAGGGACAGAGAGAAGAAAGAAAAATGGAGAGAAAATGAGAGAAAAAAATTAAG
This sequence comes from Carollia perspicillata, assembly GCA_004027735.1. Lineage (NCBI taxonomy): Eukaryota > Metazoa > Chordata > Mammalia > Chiroptera > Phyllostomidae > Carollia > Carollia perspicillata. The sequence continues at coordinate 8,353 of PVKM010044632.1, read as the reverse complement.
AGACCCAGAGAAATAAAGCCTTAGGTGAGAAATGACAAAATAAAGAAGGGAAGGAGAGAGAGGGACAGAGGGAGAATGGCAGGGAGGAAAGACACTAGGAAGAGGGATACAGAGAAATGGAGGAAAGGGAGGTAAGTTTGTGTGTCAAGTGTGTATGCATGTGCATGTGCAGTGGCTGGCATGGGCAGGTGGGAAGTGAGCTCAAGCTCCACTACTCCCCATCTTGCTCCTGTTGCTTCCTTGCCAACTCCAGGCACCAGCCACAGGCAGGTGCAGGGTGGCTGGACAGCATGTTGACCCTACTCATCCATTTAAGCTACACAAAAAAAAACTAACAGTAAATTCAACATTGTAGACAGGTCCTGCCTTTTCTTTCAATATTACAAACAAACTTTCTGCTTATACTCTATTATAATTTTGTGGGCCCACCATTGTATATGTGGTCTGTCATTGACCAAAACATTATGCAGTGTATGACTGTATATATTTGCTATAAGTTACAATATTACAACAATGTAGTTGAGAAGTCAAGGCTGATATATTAAATAATAGGTGCCTATGAAAAGAATGCCATTATGTGCTGGCCTGACTGGTATAAACACTAGTGGTAGCAGGAGGAAGGGACAACTGAGTGAACAAACACAAGGAGGTAGGAATAAGTATAATGTTATTTCTGGGGATGACGGCCCATCTACCTGATGGAAGACCTTTACATAGGAGCAGGGAGAAAGGGAGTTGGTGGGTTAGATGAAGCCAAGTATACATAGAAGTTGTGGAAATTCAGAGGAAAGTATTTCTATTTGATGTGGTAGATCAATGGCTCAACACTTGCTGAAAGGACCACATGAAATAAAAGCCAAACTGCAACCACATTGTGTTTCTGCCCTTACTTCTCTAATGAATTGCTTAACACTTCCCAGGCATAGTGGGTAGAAAATGGCCTCTTTGTGAGAAACTATACATAGAGAAGTGGTGGGACAACTCCAATGACAACCTAAGAACTCTAGGATTAAAAGATCAGATATAAAAATAGAATCTTTATAGAAGAAAAAGGTAGTGATGCAAAGATGCAAGAAGTAATAAGATGAGGTTATATATAGTGATTTACCCAGAACCGGGGACTTTTAGGGACTATCAATGTCTAGTTTCATATTTTTTGTTTCCCAAAATGCTTATGCACTAATAATGTCTAAGTGATCTGAGCAGAAAGAAAATGACTTCTTTTCATTCAGCTTCCTGATTCATACATTCTTTTTTATGTTGTTCAAAGACAGTTGCCTCCATTTTCCCCACAACACTCTCCGCCACCCCAAATAGCCCCACCTCCCATATTCAATCCTAGCACAACCTTTGGCTTTGTCCATGGGTCCTTTATACATGTTCCTTCTTGACTCTTACTCTTTTTTTCCTTATAATCCTCATCCCCCTCCCCTCTGGTTACTGTCAGTTTGCTCTTTATTTCAATGTCTCTGGTTATATTTTGCTTGCTTGTTTGTTTTATTGACTAAGTTCCACTTATAGGTGAGATCATATGGTACATGTCTTTCACCACCTGGCTCATTTCACTTAGCATAATGCTCTCCAGTTCAATCCATGCCGTCATGAAGGGTAGGCATTTCTTCTTTTATTCCGCTGCATAATATTCCATTGTGTAAATGTTCCACAGTTGCTTGATCCACTCATTCACTGATGGGCACTTAGGTTTCTTCTAGCACTTCGCTATTGTAAATTGTGCTGAAATGAACATTGGAATGAATAGGTTATTTGAATTGGTGATTCAGGATTTTTAGGGTATAATCCCAGCAGTAGAATTGCTGAGTCAAAAGCCAGTTCCTTTTTTGAGGAAATTCCAAACTGTTTCCCACAGTGGCTGCACCAATCTGCATTCCTACCAATGGTGTACTACACGCAGCAATATTTTCACTGATATGTCCCCTAGAGCAAGGGACATAAAGAAAAGAATAAACAAATTGGACTTCATCAAAATAAAAAGCTTTTGCATGGCTAAAGAAAATATCAGCAAGCTCTGGCTGGTGTGGCTCAGTGGATTGAGCACCAGCCTGTGAACCAAAGGGTCGCTGGCCAGATTCCTAGTCAGGACACATGCCTGGGTTGCAGGCCAGGTCCCTAGTAGGGGGTGTGTGAGAGGCAACAACACATTGATGTTTCTCTCCCTCTTTCTCCCTCACTTCCTCTCTGAAAATAAATAAAATCTTTAAAATAAAAGAAACATTAGCAAAATGAAAAAGGAACCAACAGTATGGGAAAATATATTTGCCAATGATTTATACACTCTTAAAGCTCCTAGAGTAAGATTAACTGAATAGTCAAAAAATCTCTCTTCAGGAGTAATGCAAGACCTTAACCAAAACAGCTCTTATATATTTAAAACACTGTACTTGTACAATAAGCTACATACCTGCACCTTCCTAGAAAGATTAATCACATCCATAATTTCCATTTTCACAGGCAGGTACTATTAAGAGAGGCAGTGTCATGTAATGGTTAACAACATGGATTTTTATGTTAGGTTTGTCTGTATTTTACTCTTTGCTGTGTCAATTACTTACAGTTTGACTTTGGGCAAGTTACCTTCTCTGTGCCTCATTTTACTCAATTATAAATGTGATAACGATAGTACCTACCACCCAGGATGTTTCATTAGTAACATCCTTCAATAAAATTCATTAGTAACATCTTTCGATAAAAAAATTAATGAAGCTAACATGTTTCATTAGTTCCTGGAACATGGTAAGTTTTTAGTAAATTTTAGGTACCATTATTATTATCACTCAACCTCTCATAAGCATTCTTTTATTGATATTAGTTATTAATATAATTGGTTAGTTGCACATAGATCTTAGCCAAAAGTCTTATTGACTATAAATATGTTGTTCTTATAGCTTTAGGATAACTGCTACTGTCCTTCTTGCTTGGGTGAGAAAAACACAGGTAGATTGCAATTTGCAGGCTTTGGGATCAGATTGCCTTGGTTCCAATATACGTTCTGTTTCAATACTAATAGTGTGAGCCAGAACAAGTTACTTCAACTCACTGAGCCTTTAAGGTTTCTTGCCTGTGGCTCAAGGATAATATTATACACCTCATAGGGTTATTGTGTGGCTTAAATGGGATAATGAATGTAAAGTGGCACAGTTCTGGCATAGAGTAGGTGATCAATAGTAGATCAATGGCACCCACCATAACCCTTGGGAGGAAAAGAACAAGGGATTGGAACGCCCTCTTTCTACTTAGCATAAGGGTTCTGGTGTAGAACAAAAATTAAAATAGAGCTCTGCAGTTCACAGAGTCATACAATTAGACCACCCTGCTAGGGTGGATTTACAGGAAGCATAAATAAAACTGGCCTAAGACAAACTGTAGCTTTCTTTTGGCTCTCTTGCAGCCTTTCTTTTCTGCATAGTTTGCTCTTTTTACTCCTTCTGATCCCAGTGGGTTGGTACATAAGACAGCATTCTCCAGGTCTTCAAAATTTGTACAGGACCAAGGTGTAGCTCAGGGGAAAGGAGATATAAAGTAAATGACTTAGCTTATTTGGTCTTATAAAAAATGAAAAGGAGGATGAGACAGAGGGGGAAAGAGATAAAACTTTTTCCTATGCCCTCACTTATTTCTTCCTTTCAGGCTATGTTCTAAAATCTAGTAAAGAAAAATATGGTGTGAACTATGAAGAGAAGCACCAAAGAGCATCATCCTCAGATCCTGCTGAGCTTGACTCCTTGTATAAGCCTAGTACGGGATGGGAAAAAGGAGTGTTTGGCAGTATGCACAGCCCTATCCAGGATTGAATAAAGAGTGCTTACTCAGTGTTATTTACCTCTTGAGTATTGTATGTGTTATTTTTAAATGGCCACAAATTCACTGAAACACCTCCCGTTGAGGTTTGGAGTCTATGTTCCATCTCTTTGAATCAAAGTTGCCTTGTGACTGCTTCAATTAATAAAACATGACAGAAGTGACATTATATTACTTTTGATGTTAGATCATAAGAAAAAAATGTGCAACTTCCACCTGGTTCTTTTAGGATAATACCTCTGAGGGAAGCCTGTTGTACTGTTAGAATTTCAATAATCCTAAGACTGCTATGCTAAAGGAGCCACATGTAGACACTATAGGAAATAATGTCATCAGATCCACTCTTCCATCCATGTATATTGCCACCAAAGCAACATACATGGAAGTTAAGCCATCTTGGATCCTCCATATCTCAATTCACACCACAAGGAGAAAAAAAATCACCCAGCCAATTTCTACCCAAGTTCCTAAACCACAGAATCCATGAGCATAATAAAATTTTGTTGTGTCACTAAACTTGGGGTGGTTTATTATGCAGCAATTGTTGTTGAAACAAATAGTTAGGATCTGAAGATGGCTAGTTGAGTTTCAGGCACCCAAAGTAACCCATTCAAATATCTTTCTATGGAACATGACTCTGGCTTTGAGGTGATGCTTCTCTCTTGCCTCATTTTAGCTCATTTTTAATAATACGTCAATGGTCAAACACCAACCATGTGGTAATAGGGCCAACTTGACTAGGTACAAGAGTTGGAAGAGCCGAAAGAGAAAAATAAACACAGGAGGTAAATATAATACTTTTTACATGATTTTGAGAAGAGGAAGTGCCAGATGGACTGGGACAAGTTTCTGAAGCTGTTACTAGCTCTCTTTATCTTAAGATTTTATCTCTGCCTTTCCCCAACCCAGGGGTACAGCCACAGATGTCAGTTCATTCCCACCATTGGCATAGCTGCCTTTTCCTATTGCTTCATGTGAATTCATTCTGAAAAAAACTTGGAGTGAAAATAACCATGATCATCTTATTTTAAAATCTTTATGAGGGCCAGTAAGGTCGGTGCAAACTGACAGGAGGACTTAGAAATGGCAAAAGAACCAATGTTTTACCATCTGATTTTCAATTATAAACTTTGTTAATTTAAAGGAAATTGTGACATTTACAAGCAAGCATACAAGGTGAGGTGTCAACTATTTGTTAGAATCCTAGAATTTGGGGGCACAAAGACCCTCAGAATCCTTCTAGTCCAATTCACTCATTGTACCCATGATGACCCTGAACCTCAGAAAGAGGAAGTGATTTGTACACATTTATTAAACAAGTACATGGCAGAAGCAAGGGGAAAAAAGCCGGTTTTCAGACTGGTCTTCCAGTCAAGATAGAGGTGTAAATAAACATGTCTAACATCTTTGCACAACCAAAGCAAAAATTACAACTAGACTACAAAACAAATATTACCCAGGATTGTCAGAAAACTGAGCTATATGGAAGTCTGACAACCAAGGAATTAAACAAGCCACATTCATCCAGATAGGTAGGAGGGACAGAGAACTGTCAGAAAAATTGAGCTGTATGGGAGTCAGACAACCAAAAAATTAAAGAAACCACATTTATCCAGATGGATAGGAGGGGCAGAGACATGGAGAGGCATGGAGACATAGAACAGGCAGTCCCATATCCATGGGTGTTAGATAAAAATTGAGAGGGATATCTTGGGAATGAGGGATCCCAGCCACACACCAGACCAACAAGCCCACAGATCCAGCACCAGGAAGATAAATCCAATAACTTCCAGCTGTAAAAACCACTGGGGGTTGGGGTGGCAGAAGAAACTGCAAGATTCTTAGGAGCCTTCTCTTAAAAGGCCCACAATGGACTTAGGATTTATGTAGATGAACTCCTTCTAGATTTCAAAACCAGGGCACTAGGTGGAAGGGCACCAGTGGCATACAGGGGGACACTGAAGTGTCTGGCATCAGGGTGAATGCTGGGGGACAGTATCCTCTTGGATAAGGCTCCAGAGGCCAGGCAGTGACATTGTCCCCTCTCTGAGCCCCCCTCTACACAGAGCCATAGAGCAGTGGCAAATGTTGCCCAACCCTGGCAATTACCCAAGTCTCTGCTCATTCCAACTTACTGGTGCACTTTTCTACAATAGGCCACACTACTAAAACAGGGAGTCAAAGCAGCTGTACCTAACACATAGAAACAAACACAGGGAAGCTGCCAAAATAGGGAGACAAAGAAATATGGCCTAAATGAAAGAATACAATGAAACTCCAGAAAAAGAACTAAATGAAATGGAGATGAGCAATCTATCAGATGTAGAGTTCAAAACACTGGTTATAAGGATGTTCAAGGAACTCAGTGGGTACTTCAACAGCATAAAATGATACAATCAGAAATGAAAGAGACACTAATTGAAGTAAAGAACAATTTACAGGGAACCAACAGTGGAGTGGATGAAGCTGAGAATCAAATCAATGATTTGGAACATAAGAAGAAAAAAAAATCAATCAGAACAGCAAGAATAAAAAAGAATTCAAAAAAAACAAAAAAACAAAAAACAAAGATAGGTTAAGTAGCCTCTGAGAAATCTTCAAATGTAGAAACATTTTGATCATATGGGTGCCAGAAGAACAGGATGAGCAAGAAATGGAAAACTTATTTAAAAAAATAATGGAAGAAAACTTACCTAATTTGGTAAAGGAAATAGACATACAAGTCCAGGAAGCTCATAAAGTCCCAAATATAATGGACAAAAAGAGGACCACACCAAGACACATCATAATTAAAATGCCAAAGGTTAAAGACAAAGAGAACCTTAAAAGCAGTGAGAGAAAAGCAGATAGTTACCTACAAAAGAGTTGCCCTAAGACTGTCAGCTGATTTCTCAAAAGAAACTTTGCAGGCTAGAAGGGACTGGCAAGAAGTATTTAAAGTGATGAAAAGTGAGGCCCTACAACCTAGATTACTCTATCCAGCAAAGCTATCATTTGTAATAGAACGGCAGATAAAGTGCTTCCCAGACGAGAAAAAGCTAAAGGAGTTCATCAATACAAAGTCATTGTTATATGAAATGTTAAAAGCACTTAAGAAAAACAACAACATCAAAAATGTGGACAACAACAAGGGTGTGGAAATGGGGAAGGGAGGTGGAGAGGGCTGGGGTGGTTGGGAGGGGTGAGGAAAAAGGCAGAAAACTATACTTGAGAAACAATTTAAAAATTTTTAAAAAACTATGAACATTAAAATGACAATAAACTCACTACTATCAACAATTAAATCTAAAAAAAAACAAACTAAGCAAGCAAACCAAACATAAACAGAATCATAGATACGAGGATCATTGAAGGGTTATCAGTGGGGAGGGCGAAGGGGAAGAATGATGAAAAAGGTGCAGGGATTACAAAGCACAAATTGGTAGGTAAAAAACAGACAGGGGGAGGTTACAAACAGTATAGGAAATGGAATCTTCATAGAACTTATATATATGACCCATGGAAATGAACTAAATGGGTCATTGCTGGAGGGAATAGGGGCACTGGCTGGAGGGAGGCAAAGGGGGAAATTGAAACAACTGTAATAGCATAATCAATAAGATATATTTTAAAAAAGAAAAACCTGATTTTCCAATCCTATTCCAGAGTATTCTCACCATACTCTACATCAATGACTCACAAGCTTTAATGTACACACAAATCACTTGGGTATCTTGTTTTAACTGAAATGCATCATTAAGGACTAACATTCTGAATTTTTAAGCAGCTCTCAGGTGATGCCAATGCTGCTGGTCCTTGGAATATGCCTTCAGTTGCAAGGCTATTGGGCATAACTAATGAAAGAAGCCAACAAATCCTCTTTCTCTAGAAATGTAACTGTCAATGTAAGTCTTCTGTAATTTGTGTCTTCTACCCTGAGCAGACTATTTTTTCTGGCCATCTTCTTATAATCTCCCTTCCTTTTGAAATTTTTGCCACTTGCCTTGGAATTAGCACCACGAGATAATAATATAAGCACACACAGGAGAAAAGATATGAAGAAACATAATGGTATGGGTAAGTGCATTTTACTTCTCCTTAGTGGATTTTTTGCAAAAGATTTGTTGAAGATGGAGGTAGAAACTGGCTTTAAAACAAGTTTGGGGACTTCCAGCCAAGATGGAGGCGTAGGTGGAAACCCTGTGCCTCCTCTCACAACCAAGATTAAGGACAACAAATATTCACAAACAATAACACAACCAGAACACAGAAAATTGAACTACAGAAGTCCGACAACCATTCAACCAGACTGGTAAGAGGGGAGGAGTCAGCAGCTGGCAGAGAGGGAACAAGGCAGGAAAATGCAGTGGCTGCCAGACCTGGGAGCCTCAAGGAGCATAGGTGGTGCAGAGCTTGCAGACCTCAGATGAGGGGAGGAGATGAGGAGAGCACATAGGGCACGCAGGGCGTTTGGCCAACCACGGACACACATTTGAGCGCAGATAAGCTAGGCAAGAGCAGGCAGTGAGATGGAACCCACAGCCCAGGGCCCCAGCAA
>PVKM010044631.1:0-12172 GCA_004027735.1 Carollia perspicillata | reverse complement strand
TTTAGGTGGGCTATTTAGATAGTAATTATTAGAAATTAAAACAGAATTTAAAACATTTATTTATTATTTTACTTAAACATTAATGCATACTAAAGTTAATAATACATTTTATGAATGAAAAAGAACTGTATTTTCCAAAACAAAAACATTTCAGTCGCGCCCTGGTGGGATAGCTCAGTTGATTAGAGCATCATCCCCATATACCAAGATTGAAGGTTTGATCCCTGGTCAGGGCACATACAAGAATCAAATACATAAATATTTGGAACAACAAATTGATGTTGCTCTCTCTCATCAGGCAATTAAAAAAAGAAACGTTTCAGTGGGAAAAGTGGCAAATCTCTTTAAAATCTGGCTTAATTAAAAAAACAACAACTGGATAAGCATTTGAGATCTTTCTCCCTGGCAAATGTCATCAGTTTGACTCAAATAAACTCCTATAAAAGTTTTTAAAAGCCCTGGCTGGTGTAGCTCAGTGGATTGAGCATGGGCCTGCGAACCAAAGGATCACGATTCGATTCCTAGTCAGAGTACATGACTGGGTTGCAGGCCAGTTCCTAGCGGGGGACGCACAAAGAGGCAACCATACATTGATAATTCTCTCCCTAACCCTTCCCCTCTAAAGATAAATAAATGAAGTTTTAAAAAAAGTTAAAAAAAAAAACCACCCCTCTGGATTCTCGCATCTGCTTCTACCATTCAATCTATTACAATTGTGTAGCCTCTAGAAAACTCCACTGTACACTGGTGAGAGAAAGTGAAAAGGCAAAAGAAGTTTTAGTATGATTACCAAAACTGTTTTGCCTTCGGAAACGCCTTGAAACGGTCATGGAGATCCCCTGAGGCCCCTGAACACTGTGACAGGTGCTGCTGTACTGTATGATACAGTAAATCGCACATTCAATGCCTTTATGGAAGACGTCAAGGGAAGAGGTAACTTCGGGTTTGTAAGAATGTTGGGTTTTAGTTTGTAAATATCCTAGACCTTGCCCGGGACACGAGCGAGGAGACAGGGAGGACGACAAACCCCTCACCTCGCCAAACCTTATTCTACCCAGGTTACCCATGCGCAACTCGATCTTGGACTACAACTCCCAGTAGATCTTGCCGAAAGGGGCGTGTGACCGCGGTGGAAAGGAGTTTGTGTGACTTTAGCCGAGTGACGGAAGTGGGGGGGCGTGCCTGTTCGGGTAGACGTGGTGCCGCAATTGGAGGATCCGGGAAGGGGGGCGGAGCCAGTATTTTGGTCGGCCAATGATTTGTCCTCAGACGGAGGTGGGGCGTGGCGTGGCGGGGTTCTCTAGCAGGCTGCGTGGGTCCCGCAGAGGTCAGGAACGTGGGTTTGGGTGGTAGGAAAGCGCAGTCGTGGGGGCCAGGCTGACTCCGGCGGGAGATGGCGGCGCGATGGAGCAGCGAGAACGTGGTGGTGGAGTTCCGAGACTCGCAGGTGAGCCTGAGACTAAATGGAGCCTTCTGGGCATGCGCCCTCCCGGATTTCCCCTCCCCCACGCTGCCTGGTCTGTTTCAGGGAGGCGGGGGCGACCCCCACGGCCTCATCGGTGTTGGGGTAATGGAAAAGAGGGTGTCCCTGAGTGGTCTGACCCGAGAGGGTGAGGACTGTTGGCTGTTGGACCAGACACGAGCAGGGTTTCGGGCTTACACGCGGGGGTACGGGGAGTGGGGTCTGCCCTGGGACACCGAAGCTCAGAAGTAGTGCGCGAGTGGGCAGGGGTGCGCTTCCCAAGGCCAGGGTGGGGAGCGAGGGAGTGTTTGTTCTTCTAGGCCGGGGCCGCGCTTAGTGACTTTAGTCAAGTCGCAGAACTTCTCTGAACCTGAGCAGTAGGACTTAACACTGCCTCACAAAATTTCGGGATGATGTTGATAGAAAACTGAATGCGAAGTGCTTGTTTCAGCAGCTAAGCTTTAAGTGGTTGCTGATACTAGAATAGTGGAAAATATCGTATAGTGAGTGAACAGAAATGTACGCTGCACATATTTCCCGGGTTCGAATCCCGGCTTAGTCTCTAACCTGTCATCACCCACTGTACATTACTTTTTCTCACCTGTGAGAAAGTATGAGTCGTACCAACCTGATAGGGTTGGCGTGAGAATTTTGAGGTCGTACATTTAGAATGTGTGACACAGTGACAGGCACACAATAAGCCTGAATGAACGTTAGCTCTTACTAGGGATTTTTACCATTTTTCTATTTCCTGAGTTTCGTATGCTGTACTGCCATTTATCTGCATTTCATTTTTCTAATTAATGAAAGAATTACACAAGATAAGTGGATGCTTATCCCTTTTTTCCAAACAGCAAAGCTGATCCTGGTTTGGCTGATCCTGTGACTTGACCAAAGCCTCCCATTGTGTGGCGACATGGGGATAGGAACTCAGGCATCTGTCCCCAGGACTTCTCCTGGCCTCATTACACTGCCCTGCTTCCTACTGTATGAGCCTATCATACAGTTGTTCCTCAATACATATTATACTCACCCACCCCTTCCCCAGCACCTAGGATACTGTCTGGGTGATTTTCTTTTCTTTATTTTTTTTAATTATAAGAAAAAGCTTATTTAGAAAGTTACAGAGGTACTAGAAGTGAGCCAGCTGGGCTGTGTAGGCTCAGGAAACAAGTTACAGAAGCAAAAGAAGAGCCGTTGGAGCTTAGGAGAGGGAAAGGCGAAGGCAAGGAGCCTGGAGGAAGAAGAGTAGGAAGGGAAGGGTGCAGGCATGCTCCTGAGAAGAGAGCATGCTGGGTAATTCTCTTTTTATCTGACAAGTATTTCTGGAATGCCTTTTGTGTGCCAGGCTTTCTACTCATTTATTCAGCAAGATTTATTGAGCTCTTTTGCAAGGTGCACACTGTGCCTGGCACTGTGTTGATTCTCAGGTGATTTATTCTGAAGAGACATCTGAATTACAACAAAGTGATGTGCTTTCTTCTTTCTAAAACCCCATCCCGTTTTTGCCGTAAAGACAGTGTGTGGTGGATTCACTGACCAGTTTGCCCTGTGGTGCTCTCTGATGTAGTTCCCACAGAGAATTTCAGTAACAGCATTCTGATTAAGGACCCTGAAGCACTTTGCACTGTCAGCATGGTGTCTCTGGGAAGCCAGCTCTCCCAAGAGAGGTGCCAGACTCTTAGGGAAAAAGAACCACATTCCTGTTATCCTTGTTAATTGCTTTCAGTGGGGACTAAGAACAAAATCATATATGGTACCTCTGAGCCTGCTAATTTGGAAGCTACTAATCTGTAAAGCCTTTAATTCTCATAGAAACCCAGGCAGTCTCACTCATACTTCTCTTGGTGGAAATGTAATTGAAGAGACCTGCAGAGAAGGTGCTGACACATGTTTTAGGATGCTATGAAGTAGTGTCAAATAATTAAACCAAAACAGCAGTTGTCAGAGTTAAGAGGACAAAGTAAATTGGGTAATTTAACTGCCTTGTGGGAGTTTCTGTTCTCTTTGATTTTTGTATTCATTTGGAAGGGTACATCTTCGCATAAATTAGCATGGTTTTGTGGTTGAATTTGGTGCTAATTAGGAGGGTGGGAACCCATTTTATTAGCTGTTTCATTAATGTAGAAACAAAAAGTTGAAACTCTTAATATTGTCTTTCTGAAAAGAAAGGCCAAACAATAAACATTTCAAACACCTCTCTTCTTTTAAAAGTCATTGAAGAAAATTTACACTTTTAGGTTTTTTAGTGAAAACCCCAGCCTGAAAAGGGAAACTCTTTTTCTTAACAGTTTATACAAGCATCATTCACTTTATAAAACAGTGCCTTGTATTAGTGAAGAACCTGTGCTTCTTGGCAACTACTCCGAAGTGGTCCCTGGAATCAATTAGTGTTAACACTGTAAAACTTAGAGATAATCTCCTCAGGCAACATCATCCAGTAGAATTTTCTATAATGATGGATATGTGACCACTGAATATTTGCAGTAGTGCTAGTGCAACTAAGATATTATATTTTAAAATAAATTTTAGCCCTGGTGGTGTGGCTCAGTGGATTGAGTGCTGACCTGTGAACCAAACAATCAACAGTTCGATTCCCAGTCAGGGCATATGCCTGGGTTGTGGGCCAGGTCCCCAGTAGGGAGCATGTGAGAGGCAACCATGCATTAATGTTTCCCTCCAGCTCTTTCTCCCTCCCTTCCTCTGTCTCTGAAAATAAATAAATAAAATCTTTAAAAATTTTTAAAATTAATTGCCATTTAAAGAACCACTTGTGGCTCTTGTCTGTAGTATATGAAAGTGTAGTAGAAATTGAATAGTTTGAAATCTCAAAGAGTGGTGAGGTGGCAGAATGTGCAGTTAACAGGTCTCTAAATCGACAATAAGTGCAAAAATACTACAGGATATGATTATTGTGATGACGATAGGAACTTGCAGTCATAGGAACTCTCTGCTGATGTCTTCAGCATCTGTGAGATGGCTCAAACTCTATATATCCAAAGTAGTTGGAAGAATAGAGGTTCTAGCCAAGATGGAGGCGTAGGTAGAAACCCTTCGCTTCCTCTCACAACCAAAAGGGGGATAACAACCAATCTAAAATCAGTAAACAACCAGAAGCACCAGGAAATCAAACTGCATGGAACTCCAACAACCAAGGAATTAAAGAAAAAATCATCCAGAACAACCAGACCGGTAAGGCAGACCCCGAGGTGCAGGCAGACTCAGAAAAGCTACGGTGAGGAGGCTGAGGGGCGGAGCTGTGCAGGAGGGACTGACTTAAGGGGAAAACTGAGTCTCAGAGCTGACTGTGGGCTACAGCTGGGGTTGCCTTGGTGAGAGATACTTCCAGTCTGACTCACGGGTCTGTTGGAAAGTGTGCTAGCAAGGAGCAGGCAAGCTGCTTTGCTCCCTCTCTGGCCCCTCCCCCACAGGCAGCACAGCAAGGAGGGTGAATACCTAAGACCCCGCCCCTTACAACTTATCAGGTGAACTAAGACAAAGATATATGGCCCAAATGAAAGAACACAGCAAAACCTCAGAACTAAGTGATGAGATTACCAATCTAACTGATGAAGAATTTAAAGCCCTGGTAATCAAAATGCTCACAGAGCTGATTGAGCTTGGTCGAAAAATGAAAGATACCCAAAATGAAATCAGAATATTCAGGGAACCAGCAGTGACAAGAAGGAAACCAGGATTCAGAGCAACAATTTGGAACAAAAGGAAGAAATAAACATCCAACTGGATCAGAATGAAGAAACAAGAATCCAAAAAACTGAAGAGAGGCTGAGGACTCTCTGGGACAACCTGAAATGTTCCAATATCCAAATCATAGGGGTGCCAGAAGGAGAAGAGCAGCAGCAAGAAATTGAAAATTTATTTGAACAAATAATGAAGGAAAACTTCCCCAATCTGGTGAAGGAAATAGACTTCTAGGAAGTCCAGAGACTCCCAAAGAAGTTGGACACAAAGAGGAACACACCAAGGCACATCCTCATTAAGTTACCCAAGATTAAAGACAAGGAGAAAATCCTAAGAGCAGCAAGAGAAAAGAAGACAGTTACCTACAAAGGAGTTCCCATAAGGCTATCAGCTGATTTCTCAAAAGAGACCTTACAGGCTAGAAGGGGCTGGAAAGAAGGATTTGAAGTTGTGAAAGGCAAGGACCTACATCCACCATTACTCTCTCCAGCAAAGCTTTCATTTAGAATCGAAGGGCAGATAAAGTGCTTCCCAGATAAGGTCAAGTTCAAGGAGTTCATCATCACTGAGCCCTTACTATATGAAACATTAAAGGGACTTATCTAAGAAAAAAGATAAAAAATATGAACAATAAAATGACAACAAACTCATAACTATCAACAAATGAACCTAAAAGAGAAGGAAAACAGTGAAAACACAAACTAATCAAACAGCTAGAACAGAAACAGAATCAGAGAAATGGACAACACACAGAGGGAGTTCAGTGGGGAGGGGGAAGGGAGGGCTGCAGTGGGGGAAGGTACAGGGAAGAAGAAGCATAATTAGTAGGCACAAAATAGACAGGGAAAGATAAAAACTGGTATAGGAAACGGGACTCAAAGAACTTATATGTACAACCCATGAACATGAACTAAGGGTGGGGAATGTTGGAGGGTGTGGGGGCAGGGTGGAGGGGGGATAAAGGGGGAAAAATTGGGAAAACTAATAGCATAATTAATAAAAGATTCTTTAAAAAACAAAGTAGCTGGACATACTCTGGTCATTATCTCCCTGCACCCCAGCTTTTTGCCCCCTTCCAGCGCACCCTCCACATTGTCAGAATGATTTTTTTAAAACTCCAGGTTTATTGAGGTGTAATTAATGTACAATAAAATTTACCCTTTTACATGTGTAATTGGTTGAGTTTTGACAAATGTATGTAGTCCTGTAGCTACCACCACAACTAAAATGCAGAACATTTTCTTTACTCTAAAACACTCCTTTGTGCCCCTGTGTAGCCAGCTTTCTTCCCTCATTCCCGTCCTCTGGCAGAGGCTGATGTGATTTCTGTAACGCATGGAACACATCATTTCTGTAACACAGTGTGTCACCTTTTGAATCTGGCTTCTTTCACTGAACCTGTGCTTTTGGATTCATTCATGTTGTTGAACATATCTATTAGTATGTTCCTTTTCACTGCCCAGTAGTATTTCATTGTGTATAGATAGATCACAATTTTTGATTTCATTCACCTGTTTATGGACATTTAGGTAGTTTTCAGTTTTGGGCAATTATGATTAAAGCTGTGATAAATATCAAGGTGATTTTTTTTTCTGTTTTCTGTGTTTTGGTTTTTCTTATTCTTATTTTTTCTTCAAGGTGATTTTTTTTAAACAAATTTCTTTGTATCTCTTCTTTGATGAAAATCCTTGAGTAGCTTCCTGTTGTACCTAGAATGGAATAGAGTTCCTTATTTTAGATTGTTTTGTGTGCTGGTCTGTGCCTCCTTCTCAGATCACATCTTGCACCACTTTCCCCTCACTCACTATTTGTTTATTTTCATTTTTCTCCCTTACTGTAGTGTAAGTTCCCTGAGGGTGGAGACTGTTTTGTTGACTACCATAACCTCATTGCCTAGAATAGTGCTTGGTATACAACACTCAACAAATGTTTGTTGAATGGATAAATTTTTAATTTTTTAAAGATTTTATTTATTCATTTTTAGACATAGGGGAAGGGAGGAATAGAAACAATCAATGTGTGGCTATCTCTCACATGCCCCTCACTGGGGACCTGGCCCACAACACAGATATGTGCCCTGCCTGGGAATTGAACCAGTGACCCTTTGGTTCACAGGCTGGCGCTCAATCCATTCAACCACACCAGCCAGATGAATAAATTTTAAAAATTAAATTAAAAGCCCTGGCTGGGTAGCTCAGTTGGCCAGGGCGTAATCCCTGTATATCAAGGTTATGGATTCAATCCCTGATTAGGGCACATACAAGAAGTAACCAATGAATGTATAAATACGTGGAACAATAAATTGATGTTTCTCTCTCTTCCCCCAACCTCCTCCCTTCCCCTCTCTTTCTAAAATTAAAAAAAAGCAATCAATGAATGCATAAATAAGTGGAACAACAAATTGATCTCTCTCTCTTGCCCCCCTTCCTTTCTCTCTTTAAAATTCATAGTACAAAATTCAGGGACTTCAGCCAAGATGGAGGCGTAGGTAGACACACTGCCTCCTCCCACAACCAAAAGAAGCACAACAACAATTTAAAAACAAAAAACAACCTGAATCGACAGAAAATCAAACTGTAAGGAAGTCTGACAACTGAAGAGTTAAAGAAGACACACTCATCCAGACCGATAGGAGGGGCAGAGTTGGGCATCCAGGCAGAGAGGACTCATGACAAGGTGGTGGCTGGAGGACCCAGCGAGGTGGCGGATTGTGAAGCTGGATGTACAAGGCTACAGCTGGCTGGCAAGGCAGCAGCTAGTGGAGCAGGTGGTCCCACATTTGTGTGCAGATAAACTGGGAGAAACAACTGGGGAGCGGGATGGACTACACGACCCAGGGCCCCAGTGAGGGGAAATAAAGCCTCAAACCTCTGATTAAAAACTCCTGTGGGGGTTGAGGCAGTAGTGGGAGAAACTCCCAGCCTCGCAGGAAAGTTCGTTGGAGAGACCCCAGACTCTTAGAATGTACACAAGCCCACCCACACAGGAATCACCACCAGAAGCGCCCAATTTGCTGGTGGGAAGCGGGGGAAGTGACTGAAATCTGTCAGAGAGCAGAGCAAGCATCATTGTTCCCTCTCGGACCCCTGCCCCACATACAGCATCATAACACAGCGATGTGATTTACCCTGCCCAGATGAACACCTAAGGCTCCGCCCCTCGCTATATAACAGGTGCATCAAGACAAAAAAAATGGTCCAAATGAAAGAACAGATCAAAGCTCCAGAAAAAATACAACTAAGCGATGAAGAGATAGTCAACCTATCAGATGCACAGTTCAAAACACTGGTAATCAGGATGCTCACAGAATTGGTTGGATTTGGTCGCAAGTTAGATGGAAAAGTGAAGGTTATGCTAAGTGAAATAAAGGAAAATGTACAGAGAACCAATAGTGATAGGAAGGAAACTGGGACTCAAATCAATGGTGTGGACCAGAAGGAAGAAAGAAACATCCAACCAGAAAAGAATGAAGAAACAAGAATTCAAAAAAATGAGGAGAGGCTTAGAAACCTCCAGGACATCTTTAAATGTTCCAACATCCAAATTGTAGGGGTACTAGAAGGAGAAGAGGAAGAGCGACAAGTGGAAAAGTTATTTGAACAAATAATAATGGAGAATTTCCCTAATCTGGCAAAGGAAATAGACTTCTAGGAAGTCCAGGAAGCTCAGAGAGTCCCAAAGAAGTTGGATCCAAGGAGGAACACACCAAGGCACATCATAATTACATTAGCCAAGATTAAAGTTAAGGAGAGAATCGTAGAAGCAGCAAGAGAAAAGGAGACAGTTATTTACAAAGGAGTTCCCATAAGATTGTCAGCTGATTTCTCAAAAGGCAAGAATGGGGCTGGAAAGAAGTATTCCAAGTCATGAAATGCAAGGACCTACACCCAGATTGCTCTATCCAGCAAAGCTTTCATTTAGAATGGAAGGGCAGATAAAGTGCTTCTCAGTAAGGTCAAGTTAAAGGAGTTCATCATCACCAAGTCCTCATTATATGAAATGTTAAAAGGATTTATCTAAGAAAGAGAAGATAAAAAATATGAACTGTAAAAGAACAGCAAACTCACAATTATTAACAACCACACCTAAAACAAAAACAAAAGGAAATACTAGAACAGGAACAGAACCACAGAAATGGCGATCACATGGAGGAATGGCAACAGGGGAGTGGAAGTTGGGGGGAAGGTACAGAGAATAAGTAGCATAGATGGTAGGTGGAAAATAGGGGGAGGGTAAGAATAGTATGGGAAATGCAGAAGCTAAAAAACCTTTAAGTATGACACATGGACATGAACTAAAGCGGGGGAATGTGGGTGGGAGGGGTGTGCAGGGCGGAGGGGAGCGAAGGGGGCAAAATGGGACAAGTATAATAGCATAATCAATAAAATATATTTAAAATAATAAAATGGATAAATACAAAATTTTTAAAAATTGGCCCTGGCTTTGGCTGCTTTGGCTCAGTGGATTGAGTGCAGCTCATGAATCAAAGGCCACCACCAGTTGGATTCCCAATCAGGGCGTGTGCCTGGGTTGTGGGGCCAGGTCTTACCAGTTAGGTGCTCACAAGAGGCAACTGTTCAGCGTACCATATCTCTTGCATATTGATGTTTCTCTCCCTCTCCTCTTTCTCTTTTCTATAAAAATAAATCTTTTTTAGAAAGATTTTATTTCTTTTTTAAATCTTTTAGATCTTTTAAATCTTTTTTAGAAAGATTTTATTTATTTCTAGAGAGGGGAGGGGAGGAAGACAGAGAGGGAGAGAAACACCGATGTGTGGTTGCCTCTCACGTGCCCCCAACTGGGGATCTGGTTCACAACCAAAGAGGATATTGTTATAATTGTTTTTTTATTATTAGTGTTGTAATCTCTTACTGTGCCTAATTTAGAAATTAAGTATTTTGTCATAGGTATGCATGTATAAGGAAAGGCATAGCATGCAGAGGGTTTGTACTACCCATGGTTTCAGTCACCCACTGGGGATCTTGAGCATTCACCTCCCCATGGATAAGTGGGGGACAGCTGTGCTCTTTGGAAAATACTTTCTATATACAGTCCATACTTGAGGAGACGGTAGTTATTCTCTCCAATTTATTTATTTATTGAATTATTTGTTTATATCAGTATGAACTTCTAGATATTTATTTTATACTTTTGCATTATAATCTCATTATTTTGTTGCCCAAATTGTTCTAGCTTTCACCACTGGGATCTCTTTCAGGTGGTTCTTTGGCATACCCCCGTTTTTTGTTTTTTTGTTTTTTGTTTTTTTTTTAATTTTTAAAATACTCCCTGGCACTACAAAATGCTCAGCTCTCATTAGGTATGTTTCTTGCCCCAGTCCTTAAAGTAGCCATTTCTCCAAGGAGCTCTGGTTTTTTCACTTGGAGAATTATATTAGAAACCAAGACCTGGTGCTAGATGTGCTTGTTGCTTTGGGGGTGTCATTGCCTCTAGGCCCCCTCAACTGACAAAATAAGAAATACACATGGGTGTACTAACCCATGTATATACATATATTTAAATATTTCTGTATGTAGCCATCTTTATCTGTATTTATACTTATATTTTACCTGTATATATATCTTTTATCTGTATACTTTATTTGTATATATACTTTATCTGTATATATGAGTTTATACTTATATTTTTAACCCTGATCCATTTTCACATGGGTCATAGTGGCCCCTACCCTTTGTCATTAACTTCCCACTTTAACAGAAATCTGGCTCCTGCCATCTTCCATCCATTTACTTAATTGTTCATTCTGGTGTATATGTATAGTGGTTTCAGAATTGTTATCTTGTCCCTGTGAAGGAAGCTCGTTTATCAGCTAGAGTACTGTGCTTATATACAGTTTTTTTTTCCCTTTAGTCTTACAGATTCTACTAAGGTTTTCACCATTTTTAAGCAAGCTTTCTCATTTCTCTATATTGTGGTCTAGTCGTGATAAGGCATTTTAAATATTTAAAAATGTTTTCCCATAAAAATTATCTATTATGGAATATATCAGTGACATTGTACTATGTAAAGAAAAATGATAAAATGTACCCTCCACACACCTTAAGGAATAGGGCATTTTAGTCATTTTTTAAAGCCTGAATACATTTTCTCCAGAACATGTCCCTCTCTTAATGCCCTTTAGAGGAAGTGACTGCCCTGAATTTTGGATTATTTCTTTGCTTTTTTACCACACATGTGAAATGTAAATGATATTTTGTTTTATTTTGATAGTTTTGACTACTATTTAAATGGAGTCACATGGTGTGAATTCTTTGACCTCCTTTTTCCCTATGTTATTTTTGAAGCTCATCCGTGTCGACTGTTGTGCCTGTGGCTTACTAACTTTGCTATGAAGTCTGGTTCCTTTGTATGAATGCGCCACAGTCAATTCATCCCTCTGTCCATGAAATACTTGGTTGTTTCCAATTTTTTGTTTTTCGATGATGATGATATGTAACCATGGTATTTACATAGGGGTAGAATTGCTGGGCTACGGGATGTGCATATTCTCCAGCCTTATTAGCAAATACCAAGTTGTTTTCCAAAGTGGTTGAGATTTGATACTCCCTGTAGCAGTGCTTAAAAAATTCCTGTTGGTCCCTATCCTCATCAACATTTGGCGTTACCACATATTTAAATTTCTCATCCTTTCAGCAGTTCTTTATTGAGAGTCTATTGTGTAATAGATCCCTGGGACGTACTGTGGATATAGCAGTGCAGTGCTCGCTATATTTGTATGCCCCCACAAATCAGGTGTTGAAACCTAAAACCCAAGGTTTGGGATTAGGAGGCGGGCCCTGTGGGAGGGGATTAAGTCATGAGAGTGGAGCACTCAGGAATGGGATTACTCATGAATGGGATTAGTGCTCTGTGCCTGGTGAAGGCTCCCTTCCCTTCCACCCTGTGAGGTTGCAGGTAGGCAGTCTAGGAAGAGAGTCCTCACCAGACACCAAATCTGCCAGCACCTTGGTCTTGGACTTCCCAACCTCCACAAATGTGAGAAATAAA
>PVKM010044630.1:0-12180 GCA_004027735.1 Carollia perspicillata | reverse complement strand
AAAGAATAAGTCATATTCAGACATCATTGCAGTAATTATAATAAAAATAATAGCTATAATTGACTATTAAATTTAGCTCCGTGCTTCCTGGGAGTCAAGGTAAAGCCTGAGTGTGATGCGTTAGCTCCCAAACAGTGTATATGAATTTATCAGAAGAAACAAAACTTTTTTCTAGCCCTGAACTCAAATAGTAAAGCATCGATCTACAGAGATGTTGAACAATGATAATGAATCAGTTTGAGAAAGTTAGCAGGAAAAATTGTAGATAGTCATTTCTTGTGTAAAAATCTTTGTTTATGCCAAGGACACGAGCATATTATGCTTCTGTGAAAGCATTTCTGCACAGAGCTGAAATATTGGAATTGCATTTGATGACTTTGATTCAGAAGGACAGACCCCAAAGAATCTATCTAATGGTGAAACACTCCACCACTTTGAAATGTTGTCCCAACCTCAGTTTTGATAGATGCTGGATATTTCAAAATGAATAGTTTCATTTACTCCAATGTGAACAGAAATACATATATGTCTATTTTAAATGGGCAAATGTGATATTTTACCATAAAATGAAATACCTGCAGTTGTATTATTTGAGGGACCGTTTCCAGAGGTGACCTGCAAAACATCTTCATTTAGGTCCCGACTTTTGCCTACTGGTGTTTTTCTTTTCAATGTCAATTTCCAAGAGCTTTATTCATGATAGGCATTAAAGAAGGAGTAAGAATGGCTAACACTTACACAGCACTGATGTACAGGTACGATTCTCAAAATAACCCATTAGTTATTATTTATATTACTCCCATTAAACATGGGGAAAATTCTTAGATGTGAATGATCAGAGAACTTAACCTTCTGGCTTTGATTTTTAAATCTCTGAGAAATTTTAAAATTAATTTAAAATAGCAAATGTTTATAAGTTCCAATTTTTATATTACTTCATTAACTGAACAGATATTTATTTAGTGAGCAGCACCTTCTAGGTGCTGTGGCAACAACAAAGAACAAAACAAAGCCGCTACCTCCAAAAGTTTATTTTTAATGAGGGAGACAAATGAGCAACAAAAACAGAGCAAGGAGATACTACCATTACTTTTTTGAAGACTCGGGGGTGGGGCTGGGGCGGGGAACAAATAAAACCAGCTCTCCAACACGACCCTGAGGACAGCTGGTTCCACCACTGTTTCATCCCTGTACTCTCTCTGTGGGTTATCATCTGGGTACCGTGATCCCAACATGGGCTTTATGATAAAGTACGAAGTTCTCAGAACTATGCAAATGAAAGGATTTGCTTAAAAAAGACCTTTTATTTAGAAATGGAAGCCTGTCCGGCGCTGTTTTCTTTAGTTGTTTTGGAATCTTAGGGGAGGTCCCCAGAAGAGACTGGGAACCTCTCCTCCCTTAGCATATGGCAGCCGGCACACCGATAGCCTGATTAGGCGTTGCTGTAGTAAGATGAAACAGGGGCGCTACGACTTCGGCACTAAAGTCGCCAGCTAACTCAGCCGCTGGACCCAAGAACCGCAGGTCTCCCGGGCGGAGCCCACAGACGCTGTGTCGGACTGAGAGCCGGGAGGTGAGGCCCGCGCCCCGCCCCCTCCGCAGCGCCTCGCCCCCTCCCCTGCGCCTCGCCCCCTCCCCGGCGCCCCGCCTCGCCTCGCCACGCCCAGTCACGCCCTCGCACGCCACGCCACGCCCGCGCCACGCCCGCACCACGCCCGCGACCTCACGCGGCACTCCAAGCCACGCCCGTGCCCCAACCCGCGCTTGGCTGTGCTTGCGCCTGGGGCGCTAGAGCACCTAACGTCTCTGCCAAGCCCCGGGGCCGGCTTTAGCGGTCGCCATGACGGCAGCGGTGTTCTTCGGCTGCGCCTTCATTGCCTTCGGTCCTGCGCTGGCCCTCTACGTCGTCACCATCGCCACGGAGCCGTTACGCATCATCTTCCTCATCGTCGGGTGAGGCGGTTGCACTGGGAAAGCCGGACCCGGGACTCCCCTCTCCCCGGGGGATACTAGCGTCCCCCGGCGTCCCTACCAAACAAACTGCTGGACTGTGTTGGGTTTTGGAGGAAAGAAGGGTTGAGATGAGGAGATCCGTGACCCCGCTCCTCTGGGACTCCTCGCCCGCCTCCAAGGGTCAGCGGGGAAAGGATTAGAGACCCAGGACCCCAGAAAGCGGGCTCTGGGGGAGGAGCTCACACTGTGGGTCTCAGAAAGCCCTGATACTTGGCTCCTGAGTTTTTGCGTAGGGTCCGTGGGTGAGTTATAGTGAGTTGTGAAGTCACTTAAACTGTATGGAAAAATGTGGATAAGTTAAAATATGCATGTTTTATTTTTCTGGACACAGGGGTCCTACATTAAGAATTTTAGGTTCTTACAGGCTTCTGTAATCCCACAGGGGTTAATAGACATAGCGCCTGCGCATCGGTTCTTTAAAGCATATGGATGCCCAACACTAACTACCCCAGATCAACTAAATCGGAATGCCTAGAGGGTGGGATTCAGACTACGAATTTTTTTTAACTCCCCAAGTGATTCAGGTGTGCATCCAAAGAGTGGAAACCTGTACACACAGAAGCACCTGTCAGTCTCTTTTTAGGAGCTTGGTAAATACCGAACTCTGGTGGCGAATATGGTCATAATCCCAGTTTTCCTTTGCCTGGCAGCTCTTACTGAGGCTTCCCGCGTACCCCTACACCCTTGATTCTCACTTGGCACCCGGAGAAACAGCCCCGGTAGGCCAGTGATGCTCACCTTTGCTGAGTTTCTTCACCTCTCACAACTGTACTGAAGGTGCTGCATCACATTATCATTTAAAAAGCATTAGAGACTTGGGCAAAAGGTTATTACTTGTTAAAACTTGTCATAACCATTGAAATCCACTGGAATGCTGTAAAACCCAGGCCTGGAAAAGTGCTCTAGATCAGAGTGCAGGTTTTTAACTTCTGGATTTTACACCAACCACTCTGTTGGTAGAGATGTAGACATTTTTGTGTGTGTGTGGAAAAGACACTTACATTGGCACATTAATGAGCAAAGCATTAATTAGGAAGAGTAGCAAATCAAGTTTTCAACCAGACAGCCCTTGGCAGGTAGTCTGCAGATACTTAGGAAATAATAAGGTCACTTAAGAAATAAAAGAGAGATTGTTAGGAAAAATCCCAGATTCCTTTTGGATTGTATGTTCATCTCACCAGGCAAAATTCACCACTGTTAAGAACAGTGGATCCAGAGCATCACTTTACAAATACTTAAAAAAAATTAATCCTGTACTTATGCTTACTTGTGTGACTTCTCTCCCCCCTCCCGCTGCCCCTAATTTGCAGAGCTTTCTTCTGGTTGGTATCTCTACTGCTTTCCTCCCTTGTCTGGTTCCTGGCAAGAATCATTACTCACAACAAAGATGAAGCAATACAGAAATATCTGCTGATCTTTGGAGTGTTAATCTCAGTCCTTATCCAAGAGATGTTTCGGTTTGCATATTACAAACTTTTAAAGTAAGTTAAATATTTGTTGACCTTTTCTGCAGTTAATTTGAATTGTGAATAATTTGAAACAATGTAATGGGGTACTTGAGGGTCCATGCCTTCCTTCATAGTTTGAAGCCAAGGGATTAGAAGATTTCCAGCCTGAAAAGAGTGAGTAGTTTAGCTTGTGGGTATTTTTTCCTTCATTCACTCATTCAGAAATACTTTTTGAGAATTTACCCACTGTCAGACGTCATTCTAGGGACTGGGAACATGTCATGATTAAAAGACAGTTTTTGACCTCGTGGAGGTTCTATAATAGTGGAAACAGATAACAAAAGAATGAATAAGAAAGTACATTATATGTTATAAGATAATAAGTCCCATGAAGCAAAAATAAAGCTAGAGAAATATAGAAACAACAAAAAAACTTCCACTTTAGAATTTACATCAGCTTCCCTTTGCCACCTACTAAAATAAATAATTCTTAAAGAGATTATGCATACCATTATTTTGATTGTATTAGGGAAAATAAGGATTCATTTTGTGATATTTAATGTGATTTCATGGCTGAAATAGAAAAACACATTTAAAAAAATAATGCGTATGAGTTCCCTTTAGGGAATGTTAGGCCAGAAAGTAGGTCATCTGGGATTCATGAGGACCTCACGTGAAACCACTGATTTGAAACACAGCTTGAACTTAGAACCATATTTTCTTTCGGGCAGTCATGAGATTGGCTTTGATTATGTAGTAACACTTAGAATGATAAATGTGCTATCTCTTAACATTTCAGCAAATGAAATAGTTCAACCACTCCATGAATTTCGTGGATGTAACCAAAATAGAACCTCAACAATGTCTCTTATAATAATAACTTCTGGTTATTTGTTCTTGCTGATATGCTAGGCTTTCAACATTTCTTACTTATTACTTTTAACAACAGGTATTGAAATTTAATAATGAAGCGATTTAAATTCAAATTGAAAACCATGAAGCCATTGCTTACAAGCGAAAGTCATATCTTAGAAAAGGTTTAAAAATGAAATTTCCATTAGTCCTTAGAAATATTAAAAAGCAATGAACAAGTATCAATGATAAAATATAAGTTTCCATGGGAACACAGTATCCTTAACAGATGGACCATTCATCTGGTATGCAGCAGTTACTACCATTCCAAAATTAAATTTTACTGTAGAATATTATTAAGGTAATCAAAATCTCCCTTCTCCTGACCTCTGCCCCACTCAAGAACCACACAGTCAAATGCAGTCTCTGTCATATGGTAGCCATCCTGTCTCCTTCACAGCTCACCATTCCTCATTTCTTCACCTGGCCCTCAAAAGACATGTCTGTGGCTTCCGAACGTTTTCTGGTCTCTGTTTTTTATGCCAATAGCCACATCGCTTTTGTCAGTGCCTGGAGTTTACCAGCGCTCAGGACCAGCAGAGTTCTTGCTGTGATCGCAGTAGTGCCAAGGTCGAGTTCCTTCCCTGGCTCTGTACTCTTTAAGAGCTCAGCCTGAGGCTGCAGTGGGTTTTCCTGCCAGCAACATCTTTGCCTCTTGTTGGTTGCATTTTCACATATGATGGTTCTAATTTTGAAGCAAAGGTTTGAATAGATTTTCACAGTTTAGGACATGGATTTAGTAATAGTAAGCCTTCAGGACTTTAGGTTCTAAAACCTGACTTTCCTAGAGTGGCTGAGTAGGTATCTGCTTGTTTCTTCACAGTTCCCATCTGAAATACAACTCTCTTTTTATTGGCACTACCCGGTGGTTCCAGAGGGCTACACACTGAACGCTGGTTGACGTTTTACTGAGGGCAGTGAGGGAACAGGGCCACATGCAGAAGGAATTACAGCCATCAGTCTGCAGGCTCTCATGCCAGCAAATTCAGAGAAACCTGTTTGGCTTTCTGGAAAGCATGTTTACTGCTCCCAAAGGACCTTTGGAAACTTGCAAAAAAATATTAGGATAAACCTGTATTAACAGGTGCCTTCAGTTGCCTTTGCAAAATGCATCTTTAGCAAGCCTTTGGAATATTGTACAATATCTTTTTAGTAGATTTTAGAAATGTTGGTTGTTATGTAGTTATGTGTTACAACAAATTTGAGAATTGGAATGCTGTATTTATGGCTAACATTTATGTAGATACGTTTCAGTTCCTCTCTTACGCTATGCTACATTCAAATATAGGCACTGGTTTAATCAATATTTTAAGTATTCCACTGCCAAAGTACATTTTGAACATTTAAATTTAAAGTGCTGCCTCAATAAAATTTTTGCTATCTGATTTTATGCCAAGATGAAAATGTGGAGACGTTGTACCAGTATTTTTTTACATATATTGACTTGAATCAAAATATTTATCATTGCAGTTTAATATAAATTTTTTTATGAGTCAGACCTTGAGAATAGTACTTCATCTTAAATGAGTGAAATGTGACTTTCAGCCTTACAAGGAGTCACACTGTGAGAAATTGGCTTGTGGCCACAGGTGATAGCCTTTTCTACTTTAATTTCTTTTTAAAAAATCCAAGTTATGATCCTGTATGTTCATTGTCTAAAACATACATTAGAATTTTTTTGTTTGGATTGAAGCTTTTGCAGTTTTCAGTTTTGTTTTGTAATGCTAATGCTATAAATATTTGGTAATTTTAGAATCTGCCATTTATTGAAAGAGTTAAGATAATCATTGCTAGAATTTCTTAAAAGGTGTAAGTCATTTTAGCCCTGGCCAGGTGGCTCAGTTGGTTGGAGCATGGTCCCGTACACCAAAAGGTTGCAGGTTCGATTCCTGGTCAGGGCACATACCTAGATTGCCGGTTTGATCCCCAGTCAGGGCATGTGCAGGAGGCAGTCTATCGATGTTTCTCTCTCCTTCTCTCCCCTTCTCTGTCTAAAATCAACGAACATATCCTTGGGTGAGGATTAAAAAAAAGAAAAGAATGGCTAAAAGGCATAAGTAATTTAAAATATTTCTAGAATGGTGTATTTAATTTATATGTACATTTCTTGGCACTGTACCTCTTTTACACACACATGCAAAAAAGAATCAGAACAAATGAGGAAGAATGATTTACCAGTAGTTTTTCAAAGATTGCATGTAAAAAACTTGGGCTTTTTCTTTCTGGTTCTTGGAAACTATAATCAATGAAAACAAAGAATTTTCCACTTCAGTACAATGGTCATGTTAAGAACAATGTCTCTTACGTCATCAGTTGTGTGTTGTCTGTTAGGAACACGGAAGCCGATGGTGTTGTGTAATTTTCACTTCCTAACCTCGACTTGGAGAACTATTAGTGCCATAGACCTTTCCTCCCACAAACTTGTAATATAGAATGAGGAACTTTATTAACTTTTGAGTTTATATATTTAATATATTTGTCATAGCAGCACTTTGCTATACCAAATAGCAAAAAGCATTTATTCATTACTGAACAATTTATATAAAACAGAAGTCCTACAAAATTTATTGATTCTACTACATCATTATATTTGTTTGTCAATAGGTTATTATTACTATCTATATTTCTAAGCTCTAATTAGTGTTTAACAACATTCTGGGGTGACAGGTAAGTTTATTTTTTAGGAAAATTGGACACTTTAGGTAGTTACTGCTCCAGAGAAAGAAGTTGACAGTCATTGGCTTGTGTCCGTGCTACCACGTGACCCTACCAAATGGAGAACACTGAAATGGCCAGTTGTTTCTTTTGAGTCTAGAAAAACAAAAGACCTCTTCTGTTCTGCTTATTATATTTTTGTTGAACTCTGCATTGCCTTTAATTTAATGATACTTATATTTATAGTCAATATAAGTTAAATATCCTTTGAGTCAGGATTCTTGTTGCAGGTTTCTAGCCAACAAGGGTTAGTAATAGTGACAGCAGTGAAACCGACCAGCCACACCTTGCATTCCTGACACATTTGTGTTGTCCACAACAGAGGCACAGATATGATCACTCTGAGGATAATTTCTTATTTAACAATATTCTAATCCTTCATTTGGGTATTAATTTAGCTGCTTTTCTGAGGGTAGCATTTTCTTTTTTTAAGATTTATTCATTTATTTTTATTTTGTTTTTTTATTTGTATTGTTCAAGTACAGTTGTCTCTATTTTCCTGCCACCACTCCCCGCACCCTCACCTCCCACCCTCAATCCTTCCCCCTTTGCCTTTGTCCTTGGGTCCTTTATACATGTTTCTTGATGACCCTACCCCTTCTTTTTCCCGTTATCCTTCACCCCCTCCCCTCTGGTTACTGTCAGTTTGCTCTTTATTTCAGTGTCTCTGGTTATATTTTGCTTGCCTATTTTGTTGATTAGGCTCCATTTGTTTATGACGGCCATTCTGACCAGTGTGAAGTGGCATCTCATTGTGGTTTTAATTTGCATCTCTCTGATGGCTAGTGATGCTGAACATCCTTGCATATGTCTCTGGGCCCTTTGCATGTCCTTGGAGAAGTGTCTCTTCAGGTCTTTTGCCCATTTTTTAATTGAATTGTCTGTCTTCCTGGAGTGCTCTCATGTGAGTTCTTTATATAATTTGGAAATCAAACCGTTGTCCAAGGTATCATTTGCAAATATATTTCCCGTATGGTTGGTTCTCTTTTCATTTCGCTGATGTTTTCTTTAGCTGTGCAGAAGCTTTTTATTTTGATGTAGTCCTATTTGTTTATTCTTTCCTTTATGTCCCTTGCTCTGGGGGACATGCCCAATTTTCATAACAATGAAAATGTAGAATATCTGAGACTTTCCTGCCTGTGTTCTGCTCTAGGACTTTTATGGTGTCGTGACATATTTAAGTCTTTTATCCATCTTGAGTTTATTTTTGTGTATGGTGTAAGTTAGTGGTCGAATTTCTTTTTCTTTTCTTTTTTTTTTTTGCATGTAGCTGTTCTATTCACTTATTTTTAGAGAGAGGGAAAGGGAAGGAGAAAGAGAGGGAGAGAAACATTGATATGAGAGAGAAACATGGATTGGTTGCCTCTCGTACATGCCCCAACCAGGGACCCAAACCACAACCCAGACATGTGCCCTGACCAGGAATTGAACAGGTGACCTTTTGCTTTGTTGAGATGATGTCCAACCAGCTGAGTCACACTGGTCAGGACCTAAGGGTAGCATTTTATTTTCCCCTAAAGTCTGTTTGGGGCAGGGGGATATGAAACTAATACGTAAAATAGACGACCATATGATTAAATGCCCATGTAGGAGTTCATCAGTATTGTAGGATTTAAGAGAAAGGAGAGAGAGTGATTACCAGTCATTGGTAAAGGTGGTTTCTTTCAGAAACTGCTGCCAGAGCTAGACTTTGAAGGTTAAGTACAATTGAGGTTCTATAGAGTAGAAGCTAGAGGGGAGGGTGGCAGAATAAGTGAAGTCCAGGTGGAAGACAAAACAAAATACCAACACAGTGGGAATAGGAAAAAAATCAGGATGGTAGATGCCACAGGATATTGAATGAAGTATATAGCTCAAAAAAGTAGTCAGAAGTAATGCCTTTTTCCGATGGCTTGTTTACTTATATATTTTTTATTTTTCTCCTTTATGTAAAAGTCAGATAAAAGGCAAAAGTGGGTTGGGAATTATGGTTGATTTTAGATGATTGAAAAATTGCTGTATTTTTGTTTAAATGGATTTTACATTTAGAGTATAACCTTGTCAAATGCCTCAGCGAGTATCTGGATTTTGAAGTATCTTGTGTATTTTCCTGATATACTACTTTTTCTTTTAAAAAAAGTATCTGTGTGGTTTATTTTAGAAAAGCCAATGAGGGTCTGAAGACTGTAAACCCAGATGAGCCACCACCTTCTATGCGATTGCTGGCCTATGGTAAGTTAGCACTGCATGGCATCATTAGGAAAAAAAAATCAAATTCGGCATAAAAGCCATTTTTATCTTTTATATCTTTGTAGATACAGTATTTTATTAGTGTCTTGGTCTGTTGGTGTACATTGTTTGTTTTTCTAGCTTTTCAGGCCCTTAGGGAAAGGGAAGTGATCACAGGTGTGTGTCCATTAAATATTAGCCAGGATTGAAAGTTAGGTTTTTAACACTCTCGTTAATTAACAATTTCTAAGTAAGGTTACTGCTACCCTCTCTGAGTGGTTACCAGGACTTTGGTTTTACCAGGAGAACTCTTTGTATTAGTATAGTTAATACCTCTGCATAGTCTCATTTAGAATTGCGTTTTAAACTGGATCTGGGTCTGTAAGTTGAATCACCCAGTTTGGCCCAGGGATCACTCCTTACAGTGCACAGTCACCCTTCAAGTGCAGCTCCCAGGTCCAAGCCTTCAGACTGAATTGAGCAGGATCTGTTGTCATAAACTAAAGCCAGAGCTCCAGCATCGTATACTTCTCTACCTCACCTATTGCTTCTGTGCCTGCTAGATGTCTTTTCTCTCCTTTTTCTTTTCTCTCTGCTGCATTCTGTTATTCATTTCCTTTCCTCTCTACCCCCTTCTCACTTGATTCATCATTTAGCCAAGCACTGGCCATTTCTGAGGCCACTTTCCACTGTTTTTCCAATGGCATGTGCACCCTTTCCCCTCCAACAAAATAGTATTTCCTAGTCCTTGGAAGTTTTATTTGAAAACAAATCATGACATGAAAGGGTTTAACAGTGTTTTTATGTCTCTTTAGTGTCTGGCCTAGGCTTTGGAATCATGAGTGGAATATTTTCCTTTGTAAATACCCTGTCTGACTCCTTGGGACCAGGCACAGTGGGCATTCATGGAGACTCTCCCCAGTTCTTCCTAAATTCAGGTAGGTGCCTGGTAGCTATGAAGGCTCAGGCTTCCGGTGTAAATGATCATTTCCTATTGGAGTTCCCTGGCTTAGAAATTCAAGTGAAGAGAAATTTATGTTATACTTTCTAAAGGCAAAGTACTGTTAGACATCACAGGGTAAAGGACCTAGGAAAATAAAAAGTTTGGTTAGAGTATTTCAGAATTTTAGAGTGGAATTTAGCTTGTGTAAAGTTTATTTTTATTTTATTATATTAACAATGTTGCTGTATAGTTGATATATTACAAGTGAATTTTTATAGGCTATGTGCTCTTTTCTGTTTTGTATTAATTTATATTTATCTTAATATAAGCCCTAATCATTTTTAAATTATATTTTATTGATTATGCTGTTACAATGGTCCTGAATTTTCCCCCTTTTCCCCTCTCCACCCAGCAATCCGCACTCCCTCAGGCAATCCCCCTACCTTTGTCCATGTCCATGGGTCATGCATATAGGTTCCTTGGCTACTCTGTTTCCTGTACTGTACTTTACATCCCCTTGGCTATTCTGTAACTACATATTTGTATTTCTTAATTCCCTCACTTCTTCACCTACTCCCCCATGCACCCCTCCCATCTGGCAACCATTAAAATGCTCTCCATATCCATGATTCTGTCTCTGTTCTTCTTGTTTGCTTAGTTGGTTTTTTAGATTCAATTGTTGATAGATATGTGTTTTTGCCATTTTATTGTTCATAGTTTTGATCTTCTTTTTCTTAAATAAGTCTTTTTAACATTTCATATAATAATGGTTTGGTGATGGTGAACTCCTTTAGTTTTTCTTGTCTGGGAAGCTCTTTATCTGCCCTTCCATTCTAAATGATAGCTTTGCTGGGTAGAGCAATCTTGGCTGTAGGTCCCTACTTTTCATGACTTTGAATATTTCTTTCCAGTCCCTTCTAGCCTGCAAAGTTTCTTTTGAGAAATCAGCTGAAAGTCTAACGGGAACTCCCTGTAGGTAACTGTCGGCTTTTCTCTTGATGCTTTTAAGATTCTCTTTTTATCTTTAACCTTTGGCATTTCAATTATGAGGTCTTATAATGGGCCTCCTTGCATCCATCTTGTTTGGGATTCACTGTGCTTCCTGGACTTGTGTGTCTATTTTCTTTACCAAATTAGGGAAGTTTTATTTCACTATTTTTTCAAATAGATTTCCAATTCGTTGCTCTTCCTCTTCTCTTTATGGCACCCCTGTGATGTGCATGTTGAACCTTTGAAGTTGTCCTGGAGGCTGCTTATACTGTCCTCATTTGGGGGTGTGGGATTCTTTTTTCTTCTTGTTGTTCTGATAGGTTGTTTTTTGCTTCTGTATGTTCTAAATCATTGATTTGATTCTCAGCTTCACCCACTCTACTGTTGTTTCCTGTTAATTGTTCTTTATTTCAATTAGTGTAGCCTTCATTTCTGACTGAATCTTTTTTTATGCTGTTGAGGTTATCACTAAGTTCCTTGAACATCCTTATAATGAGTATTTTGAACTTTGCATCTGATAAATTGCTTATTCCCATTTTGTTTAATTAGCTCTTTTTCTGGAGCTTTGATCTGTTCTTTCGTTTGGGTCATGTTTCATTGTCTCTTTGTTTTGGAAGCTTCCCTGTGTTTGTCTGTGTATTAGGTAGAGCTGCTTTGATTCCATGTCTTGGCAGTGTGGCCTAATGTCGTAGGTGTCCTACAGGGTCCAGTGGCACAACCTCCCGAATCACTCAAGCTGGGTACTTGAGGTGCACCCTTTGTGTGGGCTGAGTACACCCTCCTCTTGTAGTTGAGTCTTGGTTGCTGTTGGCAGATCAATGGGAGGGATTTACCCAGACCAGTCAGCTGCAAGGATTTGCTGTGACCACTGACCACCAACCTCCAACCTCCATGGAGGATCAGTTGTGCAGGGGCAGGGTGGTGGTGCTCCAGCCTGGTCTGTAGCTGTCA
>PVKM010044629.1:0-12177 GCA_004027735.1 Carollia perspicillata | reverse complement strand
CCCCCAGACCAGCAGTGAATCTCCTTGGCTTAATTCCCAGAGCACCTATCATCTTGTGTCTTGTGCCGCTTTCACGGCTCCTATTGCAACCAACCTAATTTATTCACTCAGCTAATATGTATTGGGTGTCTTCTCTCTGCCAAGTACTGTTCTAGGTGCTGAATAGCGAACAAGACAGACTCACGGAGCTGACATTCTGGCAGGGGAGTAACCACAAAGCAAACACACAAGGCATACACGATGTCAGGTAGTAATAAGCGCCTTGAAGAAAATACAGAAGGATAAAGGGATAGAGAGTACGGGCTGAGGTGGGGTGGGCTCAGAGAGGTCAGGAGAGGCTCAGGGAAGAGCAGAGGTAAACTCCCTGAGTCAAGAATGAGTGTTACGTGTTTTAGGATCAGTAAAGTGGTCAGTGTGGCCGGAGTGGAATGAGTGAGGGGAGGGGGGTAGGAATGGATTTAGAGAGAGAGGATTTTGATTTTTAACCTAAGCGTTATCAGAAAAGGGAGTGTTATGATGCAAACTGTTTTAGTTGAAGGGTGGAATAGCTACAGTGAAAGGTATAAATCTCACCTCAACAACTCAGTGAACACGTGCACAGACACACACGTGCCAGCCCCAGGTCAAAATACAGAACATTTTCATCATACAGAGGGCTTCTCCATACCCCTTCCCAACCAATACTCTCCCCCACTCCACTGAGTAGCCACTATTTGTACTTCTATCCCCATAGATTAATCTTGCCTGATCTTGAACTTCTCTTAAAGTGGAATCATGCAGTATTTAGTCTTATGTGTCTGGCTTCTTCTACTCAATATTATGTCTATAATATTCATTTCTGCAGATAGTAGTTGTTTGTTTCTTCTTATTACTATGTAGTATTCCATTTTAAGACTATATACAACAGCCCTGGCTGGTGTGGCCCAGTGGATTGAGCTCCAGCCTGCAAACCAAAGGTAGTTGGTTCAATTCCCAGTCAGGACACATGCCTGGGTTGTGGGCCAGGTCCCCATTAGAGGACGTGAAAGAGGCAACCACACGTTGATATTTGTCTCCTTCTGTTTCTCCCTCCCTTCCCTCTCTCTAAAAATAGATAAATAAAATCTTTTAAAAAACACCAAAACTATACCACAACTGATTTGCCCATTCAGTTGCTGAAGGACACGTGGGGTTTTTTCCAATTACTTTACCGCAGATAAAACTTCTATGACCTTTGGTGCACATGTCTTCTGGTGGACGGAAGCACCGTTTCTCTCAGACACACACCTAGGCGTGGAAATGCTAGGTTGGACAGCTTTCTGAAGTCACACCACTTTGCACTCCCACCAGCAGTTCCACGTCCTCACTGATACTGGGCACTGCCTCTCTTTTTACTTTCAGCCATAGATGATCTGATTTAGGTTTTTAAAAGAGCACCCTGGCTGCAGCGTGGAGGACTAACCGGGGTGGGGGCAGGGGCCGGTGGGAGAGAGGGAGCTGAGAGCACAGGTGGAAGGCTAGCGTCGTCATCCAGGGAAGCCGAGAGAGCGGTTCGGACTGGCTGGTGATAGAGGAGTCACCGTGGCAGCAACAGTGGGCCAGTCCCGGGTATATTCTGGAATTGTAGCCCAGGGGACTGGCCAACCAGTGAGGACGAGAGATAGAGCCGT
The DNA here is from genome assembly GCA_004027735.1 of Carollia perspicillata. Lineage (NCBI taxonomy): Eukaryota > Metazoa > Chordata > Mammalia > Chiroptera > Phyllostomidae > Carollia > Carollia perspicillata. The sequence continues at coordinate 10,528 of PVKM010044629.1, read as the reverse complement.
TGAGGGTGAGTCCTATACTGTTTCTTGCCTGGAAAACCTGGGTGGATAAGAAGACCCTTTTCTGACATACAGAAGATTGAGAAAATAACAGATACAGGGCGAGGGAAGGTCAAGGGCTCCTGCGCTACTGTCGGCGTATAGGATGTCTCCTGGAGCTCCGGTTCTAGATGCCCCGCGCCTTAACCTAACTGGGAAATATTGGCTGTGCGGGTAGCGCACGCTGTCTGCAGTGCACGGATCTGGGTGGGAGGCCCGGATCCACCCCCTCGCTCACCCGGTAACTTGGATCTTGGGTTAGGACTGCCCAGCCTCCATCTCCTTCCCTTACAGTATTAGGATTAAACAAGATCGAGTATTCATGGCACAGGGAACACGGGCGAACTAAAACGCTCGCTCTTCCGCGTTCTGGGCGCCATGTGACACGTCTCGTGAGTTTGGCATCTTCTCCTCTCATCCACCTTTTGAAAGTCACTCCAGAACCGCCTTCCTGAGGGGCCCAGCACACTGCAGCCGTCCCCTCTCCCCACCCTCAGCCCTTCCCCAGTCTCAGAGAAACAGAATGGAGAACAGCAGGAGGGTTGATTCATAGACTTTATTGGCGTTTTTTCCACCCCGCAGTGTCTGCAGAGCCAGCCGAGCCCGTACAGCACACACGGTTCACTCTGTTAAAGCTGTGGGCACGGGAGCGGGCCGGCGGCCCCGGGGAAGCAGCAGGGCAGGGGTCAAGGTTTAGGGCAGGCTGGCCCGGCGGGGCCCGGCGTGGGAGGAGGGCTGTGGCGGCTGAGAGGGGTCGGGAGGAGGGGCGGCTGCAGGGACAGGGCGCATCAGCAGTTGCAGCGAGGAGGCAGGGAGCAAGAGGAGGGTGTTGGTCACTGTCTGTAAAGGACGCGGAGGGTGGGACACAGTGACTGCGTCCGCGGGGGTAGGGGGTCCATAGACATTTTTTGCGGCAGGAACAAGACAGGCCACCGTAGAAAAGGGACTGTACAACAGAACCTATGATACATTGTTTACATATGATACAAGGCTCTTTCCCTCTTTGAGTTTTAAAAAATAAATTACAATTCCAGAGCTTTTGGTAAAAAATATATACACCCTCAGCGCAGGAGCAGCAGCTGTTTTGCCGCCGCTGCTGCCGCCGCCTCTTCAGAAGGGAAAGAGGTGGTGCCAGAAAGGAGGGCGAGGACGCGCCAGGAAGCCTCACCCAGTAGCTGCCAGGAGCCCCTGCACCCCTCAGCCCTGGGGGCCCTCGACGGGAGAGGAAGGGGAGACAGAGAGGTAATACAGGCATCACAAGAAGTCCAGTCTGCCTTCACAGTCTCCGCCGTTCCCTCCCGCTATGTTGGGGGTCTGCCTGCCCCCAGGTAAAGGGGTCTACCCCGCCCCAGCTCTGAAGGGGAGGACCAAGGGGGAGTCAAGACCGGGAAAGGGACAGATCGTGATCTCGGCATCAGACAGAGCCAGAAGGGGAATGACCACTCCCTTCTTAGCCGTGAGACACCCTAGGAGCAGGGGTGTAGGGAGCCGGTACCCCTAACTCCTGACACCACCATGCCGCACCCCACTGGAACACAGAGGGAGGGTCCTGTAGGCAGCTTAGGCCTGTGTTTCCCTGAGCATCTTTTACCCTCTCATTAGAGCCCACCCAGGGACCTTCGGGAGGCCTGACTGGGGGACTTGCAAGGGGTGATGGGTAACCCCTCCCACTTGCTGCTGCTCCCCATCTTCAAGAGCAGCTTTGTCCACAAGCCCGGGATGCAGGGCAGCAGGAGTAACTGAGCAGGGAGTGGTGGGGGTGGGGGAAGTACCCACACTGCACCGACCCAGGGGCAGAGTAGACAAGGGTAGCACCAACATAAAGACCTCCCCCGACCCTGGCACACACGACACCCTCCCTCAATGACCAGATTCACTCCTGCTGCTTAAGGGCAGGGGGGCACACGCACACACACATGCACACACACGCCCACACGGGCAATATAGTATTCGGGGGTTGGGGGGGTTAACATCCAGGGGTCCCAGCCCTGGCCAGGGAGAAATGAAACGGGACAGGTGGTGGAGAGGAAGGTTGCCAGTCTCTCCTCCTATTCAGTTCTGCAAAACTAGACGGAAGGGTGGGCAGCTTTCCTTCCTGCTTGGGAAGAGGAGGTTGGAAATTCTATATCGGGAACAGACCTCAGTGGGAGGCGACAGAGGAAGGAGCTCTCTGCCCGTTTCCCCACAGGAACCAGCAGAACGCGGTTCGGGTTTGAAGGACTGGCGTGGTGGGGAGAGGACTCCAGCAGGATGAACAGGCCTGCGAGTCCAAGGGCAAGTCCACCCGGCTCTTTCCCGAGGGGTGAAAAGCTGCTCCAGAGGAAAGATTCTGGAGGTGGGCTGGGACGTCGTGCAGAGTGCTGGAGTGGCAGGAGCCCGAGGACCCTGGTGGGGGCCGACTGAAGCCTCTGCTCTCACTGACTGTTAGCCTCCAGCTTGTAGGAAAGCTCGAAGAGGAGGTTCTGGTTGTCGATGACCTGGAACTGGCGCACGTAGGCCTTGGTCTGCAGGTCATGGGGGGACGCCTCCATGTCCAGGCCTGGGGCACAAGGAGAGACAGGCGATTAGGCCGCCAGATTCTCTTCTTCCTCTCCACACACACTGGCCAGAGGACAAGGGTGCAGATTGGGACAGGTGCTGAGCAGCGGGGGCCCCTTGGCGGGGGGGGCAAGGGGAGAATGGGAAACTGACAAGTTTAAGGACATAAACATTCGAGCGGGGAATTCTCCCCAGAACCCTCCCATGGTGCAACAAGTCCACCTGTGGTGCTCTCAGAACCCCAGGTACTCACACAGGGGCCGGCTCCGGTACTTTCGGACTGTCCTCACCTTTTCAGCCACAGAATGCTGCAAGATGACAAGGACTGAGCCCTAGAAAGGGCACAGAAAAACGCTCCCACCCTCTTCGGCTCCCCTCCCTCCAATCTCCAATTCTGCTGGGTTTACTCCCTCCAGTCCCCAAATCTGGAGGGTCTCCAAAGCACCAAAGAAGTGGGTGTAACAGGGTGCCAGATGAGGGGGAGGTAGAGTTGCCCCTCAAGCTGCCTGTCGGCTTTGCCACCCGGGGGCGGGTTGCTACAGCGATGCCACCAGGGAGATTGTCGGGAGTCTGTCAGGCAAGCTGGGCACCGTGGAGAAAAGCTGCTGTCCTCAGAGGGGGTGCCAGGAGAGGGGGAGGATGCCATACCCCGACTCCCAGGACTGAGGGTGGCAGTGCCACTCACCAGTTTCTCAATATTCACCAAACCGTCCACAAGGGTCTTACTCCCCTCGTGCAGGAAAGTCAGGTCTAGGGGACGGAGAGAGAAACAAGAGAGTAAGAGAGGAAGCCCAAAGAGCCCTTCCCCTCCCCTGGAATCCACTCTGTCTTGGGGGCTCCTCTCCTCCGGGCACTCAGAGCTGAGCTGGGTCAGGATGAGAGTCAGAACCGGCACATGAAGAATGTGGACAGGGGAGCATCCTTTGGGAACAGCCTCACCTTTGAGGATCAGAGGCACAAAAGGAATCACAGGAGGTTTCATCTTGGAGATCACTTCTCGGTAGCTTTTGTGGTTCCTACAGGGGTCCTGGCATTCCGAAGAAGACAGATAAAGGGACAGATGGGCCCAGGGTACCCCAAAGACATCCCCCATTCCCTCCCTCATTCCCCTCCCCGAGCTACATCTCCAATGAGATAAGGGACTTGAAGGGGTGTCTAGCCGGGAGTGTCCTAGGGGCCTTGATTGTCCCCCCCCGCCCCGCACCTCCAGGGAAAATAGGGTAGCAATCCTCCAGCATGGTGTGGAGAGGAGGGGGTCTTGGCACTAAAAACCTTGAATGGGAAGCTTGAGGAAGGAGGTTTACGGGAATTGAGCGTCTCTGGTGTACAAGTCCAGGGCCAGATAAAAGAGCCAAACCCACTCACTGTCAAGTTCTCAAATTTGCGGAACAAGTTCTTGAATTTCCCTGGCAGCTTCTGCAGAGAGTTTGAAGGAAGAAGGAATGTCAGACTGGCGCTCCTTGAGTTTCCTGGGAGCTTCTAACTAACCCCCAGGTGTCAGAGGGCCCAAATGTCTTGCAGGAGCTGGGAAGCAGGTGGCTGGGGACGTGCAGTCGCCCTTGGCTGGGTCTGAGGAGCTAGAAGCATCCCAGCAAAATTAATTGCTCTGGGGAAGTTGAGGCCTCTGCCATGCACCGAGATACCTCGCTGACTGCTGGCAGAAATGCCACAGCCTGGGCTACCTGCCCTCACACTCAGGCGGGATTCAGCCTCGTTACTAATCTGTGCAAAGCCAAAGTGGCCTGCCCTGGGACTGCACGGGCGCCTCCTTCCCACTCTGGTGAACCGAGGCTATCAAGACTGAGGCTGGAGGCTGAGACCCCCCGACCCCACCCCGCCGGGGCAGGCCAGCACAGCTGGCAGGAGAGGAAGGGAAAGGGGCCGCCGCATTACCTCCCAGGTGAGCCGCAGGCGGCTGACCGCAGCGTTATCCAGCCCCATGACCACAGCGTAGAAGGTCAGCAGGTCCTGGTTTTGCTTGCAGCTGCAGGATTGGGAGCAAGGGTCAGAGGACAGTCAGGTGGCCACGGCACCGTCCTGCCCCACTCTGGCCTTAGTGCTCTGTCCCTCCCGCCCACCAGCTGTGCTCACATGGCGGCGATCTTGATGAATTTCTTGAGCAGCTGCACGCGCTTGCCCGCAGCCTCGCAGAGCAGCACCTCTGTGGCCACCCAGTGGGTGACCTCGCTGCAGCGCTGCAGGAGCAGCTCCAGGTTGGCCGTCTCCCGGCGGCCACGCTCCCCATGGAACACGTAGTCCACGAACTCCAGCTGCACCCACAGCGGCGGCAGCGGCAGAGGGGCGCCCAGGGTGTGGGTGGTGTGGGTGGTGTGGGTGGGAAGGTGGCAGTGAAGGCAGCCATGAGGGGAAGGCGAGAGGGCGGGGGCAGGAGGGGTAGAAAATAGAGAAGATGGGGACAGGACAGGAGGCAACAGAGATGGGGAGGGGACAGACAACCACCATGAATGATACTCGACCATGTATTGAAGATTCACAAGATGCCAGGCATTTAACCCATCTGTAAACACTACTGTCGCTGCCGTATTTTATTTCTTTAATAGTGGATATTGGAAAAACACTAACCATGGTTCAGGGCCTGTGTAAGCAGCACTTTTTGAGCCATGAACCACCCTGCTAGGGGGTCTCTCTCTTTGCTCTTTTCTCAGAGGAGGGAGACCAAGGCTGAGAGAGGTTTCGGCGCTCCATTGCCCCAGAGCGTGCTGCGAGTGACTGTTGCAACCAGGGACTTCAGCTGCAGAAACTGCCTCGCTCCGGGCCCCCGCACTTGGCCCGTTTCTCCCTCCTGGCCCCTCGCCCAGCGCCAGCCTCCGTCCCCACCTCGTGCACACATCGGAACAGCTCCCAGTGGAAAGCGGTGAGGTGGTTGGCCACGTCCTCAGGCTCCACGCGGTGGATCTCTGTGTCTCCGGGCGACACCTGGATTTCCTCGGGGAGGGGCACCTGGTGGCAGGCATGGGTACAGGGCTGGGCTCCCCTCTGGGCCTGCGAGTGTCCGCTCTCGGCCCCTCACAGCCATTGTGCCCTGCCAGGGCCTGGCACGGGCTTTCTTACCAGAGCCTCGAAGCTGTCCCGGGTGCAGGCAAACAGGTGACTATTGATGCCCAGGGTGGTGAAGACACAGTCCTCCGTCGGCTGGAGAAGGACCTTCTCTGCGGAAAAAAATGAGTGGCTCTGCCTCAGCCCCGGCCGCCCGCGCCCTCACACACCCCCACCACCGTCTCCATCCCCTCCGGAAACGTCTCCCCCTGCGTGGACGCATGCCAGACTAGGGGGACTCATACGATCGCCAGTGTATGCCCTGCTCTTAGGAAAACTCTCAAATAAGGACTTCTTTTGTATTGATAGCCTCCTGTTTTCGCTCCCAGTGTTCTTGCACTTTTGCTTCCCGTGTCCTTTCATTCCTGTGACGCTAGAAAAGCAGAGCTTTTCCCCGTCGTAGCGGGAAATAAGGCTGCGGCGACATTGCAGGCTTTTTGCCTTCCCACGGGGATTGGAGGCCCGACCTGTGCCTTTAGCCTCAAAAACAGAGCACCTTCCGTATTCTGAGAGATCCGAGGACTAGATACCACGGTGAGTAAGGCAGGTACTCGGATCAGCACCCAAGTGTCCTGGACCACTGCTTCCCAAATTTTAATGGGCTTCGACTAATAGCCCTGTTAAAATGCACATCCTGATTCCGCCGGTCCGGAGTGGGGTCCGAAATACTGCGTTTTTAGTAAGCTCCCAGGTGATGCCCATGCGGATGGGCCCAGCCCCACTGTGTGAGCAGCCAGGGCCCAGAAGTCCGCCTTTACCCTGCCCCGGAGCCCTGGGCTCGCGAGTTCCCTGTCCTGGGGCCCCAGCTGGTCTCTTCCTGACCCTCACCTCCCGAGGAGGCCACGGCTACCAGGATGAGGGAGTCCTCCCCCCCCGCAGGCTCCTCAGAGTACTGCAGTTTCTCCGTCACAGAGCCCAGAATGTCCTGCACAGACGCTGAGAGGCGGCTGCGTATGGTCACGTAAGAGTGGTCAGGCATGTAGACCCTGCAGAAGACTGGACAGAGACAGGAAGGGGGCTGTCATCCGAGGGCAGAATGGCAGCGCTGTCACCATGCCCTCCAGGAAACCTGTGTTCCCCACTTCATCCCACCGCTGGCCCTAAATTGGTTGGCTTGTAAAAAAGATGCTGGGAAAGGACTGGTTCTACTACACGGGGAGGCTCCGTGGAGGGCCGCCCCCGAGCCCCGAGACCCCGCGGGGCGCCCTGAGCCGCTCAGGAAGCCCCGCCCCTCCTCGTGCCCACACTCACTCTCATCGGAGCCCCGGAAGGCCACTCGGGTCTGCAGACAGGAGTCTATCCGACGGAAGTGGCGGAAGAGGGGCTTCACCTGCTTGTTGGGTGGCTGGCTCTCCTCTGGGATCCTGGCATGGACACAGCTGGGCATCAGGAAGCCCTGCCAGGCATATGGAGCACCAGGCAGGCAACATCAAGCAGGGACATCAGAACTGGGTCAAGGATGCACTGGCATCAGGTTCAGAGAGTGGCAGAGGAGGTTTGAAGTGAGGACAACGGCCAGCAGGGGACAACTGTCCAAGTGACCCCAATCAAATGCCACCTTTTCCATGAATTCTTATCTGATCCACCCCACTCGCCAGAAAAGGTCAATTTTGGCGGGGGGGGGGGGTGCGGTGGTGGGGAACAGGACAATGATCTAATGTTTGTTTACCTCTCCTGCAAGATTGAGCACTTTCGAGGCCTGCACCAGTTTTTGTTTGTTTGTTTGTTTGTTTGTTTTTGTCTGTTTGTTTTGAGGAGGCTGGGATTAGTTCTTACGGAATTTTTTTTTGCATCCTCCAGGCCTAGCGCATTACTTGGCACATGGTAAGTGTAGGTCATCAGCTGTTTGCTGAATTTTGCCAACAAGAACTTCACAGTCTGGGAGGGAGACAGACACGCGTACAGCTGCCTCCAGCACAAGGCAAGTGTTAGGTGATATGAAAAAGGTGAACGGAGAGTTATGTTGGTGTGGGGGAAGGAGAACGCTATTCCTAACAGGGACGATCTGGGGCACCTTCACTGAGAAGACGTCATGTGACCTGGCCCTTGAAGGACAACAGGGAGAGGAGGGGGTGGGAGGAGGTCCTGCTGGAATAGATCATATAAATGACAGCAGGGAGCTGGGCAAGCACAGGAGTTCGGGGAATGGGGTGTACCAGGAGTGTTGTGGTTATAGGGCTACGTGGGAGTGGAGACGGGAAGGTCGAACAGGAGGCAGAAAGGAAAGGGTGTTGAATGCTGCACTGGCATGTGGCAGCTTTGTCCTCTAGGTAACGGGCAACTGTGATGTTTTTTGAACAGGAGCTTGATGGCAAGTTGGAAAGATCTCTCTGGTGGCAACATCAGAAGGGAGAGAGAGACACAAGACCATTAGCTGAAGCCCTGGATTGGAGGCTGTGGCAATATTCCAGGTGAGAGATACTGAGGTTGCGGGGGCGGAGGGGGGGGCGCGGGACAGACGGGAGAGAAATTGAAAGGGCCGAAGGTATGGATGCATAGATGGACAGACAGATGGTTGGATGGAAGGAAGACACAGTGGGAAGCCAGTTCATATTGGCTCAAGAAAGTGGATCGTTAAGTTTTTCCAAATGGTTTCTAAATAAAGCTATTTAAAAAGTGTGCGTGAGACCCTGGCCAGATAGCTCATTTGGTTAGAATACAGTCCCCATATGCCAAGGTCGTGGGTTCGATCCCCAGTCAGGGCACATGCAAGAGTCAACTGATGAATGAATGCATCAGTGAGTGGAACAACAAATCAATCTGTCTCTCTCCCCATTCCTCTCTCTCTAAAAATCAGTTTAAAAAAAGATGCATGGACATTCAACAACTCAGTGCACAGAGGGTTTTAAAAAAGAAGTATGTGTGTGGAGGGTTTCTAATCTTACATCCACATTATTACCAAAAAATATAGTCTACGATGTTTTACTATGTTTCACTGTGATCTCTGCTCTTTGGGTTATTTCCATCCCTTCCCAACTGCACACTCAGGGGCAGCACGTTGGGAGCTCGAAATCAGCTACGGTGAGAACACTTATACCATGGAAATCATCAAAAGCTCCAAATCAGGGGGTTTTGTTTTTTGTTTGTTTGTTTTTTTCCCTGAAATGCTGGTTGTTCAATGTTTACCAGTACGCCATTGGAATAAACAAAAAAAGTGACTGGAGACATTGCTTTGTGCTACTCTCCAGCAAGAGAAAGGGACAGAAACAAAACCATATTGGAGTCAAAAGGCCAGAGGCAGCCCCTGGGAGAGAGGAACACGGGGGCCTTCTCTCCTGTCCCCTTCCCAGCCCATCCCCCTCACTTCAGCTCCACTGTCTCCACAAGCTGGTGCAGCCTCAGTGTGTCCTCTCGGAGGTCCTGGTAAAGGGACTCATCCTTCATAATCAGCAGGTACAGATCCTGGGGAGAGGAGGAGAGAAGTGAGGGCAGGGGTCTCACCCCAAGCGTCGCTCTCTGTAAGGGCTGGAGCAGAGCAGGGGCCCCACGCCTTCAAGCGTAGGAGAACCATATAAGCAAAGACCCTTTGGCATCTTTTCCTTCTAGTACCCAGCTTGACAAGTACGGCTGCTTCAAAGGGGCCTCCTTCCAGAGCCAAGAGCATGCTCACCCACCCGCCTTTTCTTCCCAGACCCACCTTAATGATGCGGCCAGCCCCCTCTTCCTCCTGCAGCAGCCCCTGGTAGGTGTCCAAGAAATGAAGGAGCATGGCTAGACAGGCCTGCTTCTGGCCCAGCCCCTCGGGGCCCTCCTTGCCTCCTGCCCAAACAAAGCTGACCCCTGAGTTAAGAAAAACGCCCTGGGTAGGCAGACCTGAGGGAACTGGGAAGGGGTTATGAGAGGCTAAGCCACCCCCAGATGTTCTCCAGGTTTGGGGCCAGGGAGAAAGAAGATCCCGGGGTCCCTGAAACCAAGACCTCCCTCATGCCCCAGCTCAGAGTAGGAAGAAATGACACCCAGTTGACCACACCCAGCTCCCACCTCTGAACTGCACTTGAGGATATCCTGTCTGGAGCCCGCCAACCCCCACCAGCCCACGCCTGGAGCGCACAGCAGGCTGATAAAGGCCAATGGTGCTCACCACGAACCTGACCATACCTCAGTGTATGGCCTATGATATTCTGCTCGGTGGCCTGACATTTGCAATTAGGTCCTAAAATAACTCAGTAAGAGGCCCTATACTTACACGAGACCCTATGAATAGCCCAACCAGAGGCATGTCTCCAGTAGGCCCCAGGGAAGCACAGCCGTGACCTGGTGTTTACCTCGGACCCTGTAATAACGCACTGGGCAACCAGATGTTTGGAGCAACAATTCAGTGGGGAGAGAGGCACTCTTAATAGAATAATAATACCTCACATTTGCACAGGGCTTTGCCATCTCCAAAGCACTCCCACCCCTGCGATCAGGTCTATCTCCACAGCAGCCCGGGAGGGAGGCAGAGCAGGTGCTGTTTGTCCTCATTTTCTAGCAGAGGAAACCGAGGCCCTGGGAGGTCAGGGCATCTGCTCAAGGACACACAGCTGCCCAGCAGAAGCAATGGGGCTGAAACCCAAGTATGTGTTGTAGGGAGAGCTTAGGTCCTGACATCACACGTGGGGTGGTGGGAGCGGCTCCCTCCCGACCTCCCCTTCCGCAAGCTCCACAAAAGGATATTACTGATGTAGCTCCTGCAGGAATTTCTCCGTGGGGAGGAAGAGAGAATGGGTGAGGACAATGTCGTCCAGCAGGATATCTGCGGAGATCAATTGGCGCCACTGATGTCAGAAGGGCACTTCCAGGACCCAACCGGACACCTCCCACCCCGCTCTCTTGCCTCCAAGGGCGAGTTCTCATTGGCCAGACTGGAGCCCCAGCCACCTGCCCCGTCATGCTCTGCACCCTCGTGCAGGCGCTC